>JASPKZ010010265.1:2212500-2404713 GCA_030220185.1 Diploptera punctata
TTCATATATATAAAACTAGGTGTCGGAAGATAAGGACCTATAAAATGTCTTTATAAAGATTAAAAGGTCCACCGCTGTGGTCTCGAGGTAGCGTGCTGCCTTGTCACGCAGCGAGCTCGGGTTCGATTGCCGGTTGGGATAGGCTCCTGGGTGAGGTGTTTTTTCGGGGTTTCCCTCACCTGTAATACAAATGCCAGGAAGCTTAGGGCTCAACGGTCCCAGAAAATCATCCGGCCATCATCATCTTTATCATTATCATCATCATCTTTCACCGGTGTAGAAAGCAACGGAAAGCTACCACACCTATAATTTCCTAATAAAGCTGCAAAGCATAGCATGAAAAATGCTATGATTGCAGTGAAAGACCTGCCCTCGAGCACAATTATTATGGATGGATGGATGCAAAGACTAAATATATCCTACAAAGACATAAAAAACTGGAAAATGGACGTAAAATATGTTGCAGTTGCTAACGAGTGAATAAAGACAACCTCGCTGCCTTCATCTTCTGCTCGAGGTAATTCTCACAAAGTGGCAACTTCTTAGAAAATTTGAAGTCGAAAATTAATATAATAGTTCAGGCGGTCAGTAGATTGGTGGTTAAAATAACATATGGAGTGAGTTACAATAGTTTCTCGCGCAATGAAAGGGTTTGGAATGTGAAAAGTATTTAGAAAACAAAACTAGATAGTGATGATCTTGATGAAGATTTTCGGGCTGTAGGCCGTGGTCGTGAGGCTTGTAGTTCCTCGACGTTTCGCCAGAGACTGCGTCTGGCATCCTGAAGGGTTGTCTTGAGACTTGAGGATGCCAGACGCAGTCTCTGGCGAAACATCGCGGAACTACAAGCCTCACGACCACGGCCTACAGCCCGAAAATCTTCATCAAGATCATCATAGCAACTCGGGCCGTGAAAGTCTACGTGAATACAAAAACTAGATAGTGTTTTTAAAAGACTTTGGAATTGAGACTAGACTCTGCAGAATCTTGAATTATGCAAATGGTATAATTTAGTTAAACGAAGGTAAAATTGCAAAAAAAGTCGTAAAGACTTAAAAAAGAACCAATAAACCAAAAATCGTTGAAGAAATGACAATTAAACACACCAGTTTCTGGCCTACAATGACCCAATAGTATATTACGATGCGAGGTTGGGAAGTGGGTTTTGCAGAATCGAAGAAAATGTTTAAAAACCGAGCGATAGCAAGGTTTTTAATTTCCGATATTCTGTAAAACACTTCACAAACGTGCATTGTACATTATTTTTTGCGCGAAGGTGTTTTTAAAATAATAAATAATAACATCTTTGTTGGAAATATTTGCGTTCATTATAAACAATTGACTAACGTTAACAGTGTGGGCAATATTTATTAGTTGAAACAACAGGAGGCCTTGAGACTAGTATATTGATAAAATGGTGGCAAGTAGGCCTACGTATTTATTGTTTTATATTGTTTCAATTTCAATTCGTAAAATCCTAACTTATTCATCAATTAATCATTTAGGATGAATAATTATAGCCATACTTCTAGGTGAAAATCTGTGATTTCAGTTATTTAAAAAATGCAGTGATTTGTGTGTTTCCATTATTACTGTATTAGTTACCACTACCTTTTGGTCTAATATTTTGTATATACATCGTATGTAGTATACAAAGAGGGCAGTGGTTTTACTTCTCACACGCGTGTTTGTAATATATAATGCTAGTTATTTTTTTACAATATAGTTATTTAGGTTGGCAACCCAGAAATGTAGGAAGGCGAACTTTCAATCATGGTCGCCATTGCTGTAAGTACGACAAAACACACTATCGCGAAAACAATGTATTTATATTATGTTGGGCCTTGTCTTCAGATATGAAATAATAAAAGGACATTTCCTCAACTTCCGAGACCTATATATAACTTATCGAATGTGATGTTTCGGTACAATTAAAAACATAGCTCTTATATTTCTCATAAGTAATGCCACGAGTGATTTCCAAATTATCGATAAATTCAGGACTCACGGAGTGAGGAGTGAATTTATCTAGATAATTTGGAAATCATGAGTGGCATTTGTTAGGACTATTTAACGAATAAAATTAAGCTCTTTACTAAAAAATAATTATTTGAATATAGTTACCGGTGTTTTAAAATATTTATATAGTTAATGTAAACGGCGATGTTTGAAAACAAATTAAAAATGCGAGGTTATGTATATTCACTGCAACTCTTGATCATATTATTTATTGCCAAATAGGATCGCAATATTGTAAGAATACACTCTAGTGGAGAAAAATGAAACACATCAAACTTTTATAATAGACATTATAGGTTAATCATTTATATTTTGAATAAACGACTTAGTAAAATCACTGAATTTATTCATTATTTGCTATATTCAATGTATATTTGTTGGAGAAAAATAATGGTCTAACCTGTTCAGAATATTTAAAAAGGAGGATCTTTCTTTATCACAAAAGCAGGAGCTGATAAAGAGCGAGGTGAAACACGACTGTCATTGGTGTAAAACAGAATTCATTGACTACCATTTGCGACATAAGTTAAATAGTCATAAGTAATGCTACGAATGATTTCCAGATTATCGATAAATTCACGACTTACAAGTGAAGAGTGAATTTATTTAGAGAATTTGGAAATCAAGAGTGGCATTTGTTAGGACTATTTAACGAATAAAATTAAGCCGTTTACTCACGAATCATTATTTAAATATAGTTATTTTAAAATATGTATATATTTAATGTAAACGGCGATGTTTGAAAATAAATGAGAAACGATTGGTACGCTTCATTTGCTTCTTTTGTTCGTCACTGCAACCAGATCATATTATTTATTGTCAAAGGACGCAATATTGTAAGAATGCAACTCTAGTGGAGAAAAAATGAAACACATCAAACTGTATATTAATTCATTTCTGATGTACTATGATGTAGATATGACAATTATATTTTTCTGAAAAAAATACATTTAGAAAGTGCAGACAGCGGTTTCTTTTTTTTGGTGGTATAATCAATTGCTACAAATGTTTTTATATTAACTCCCGCATGCGGTATGTGTTGACATTCATGCACTATATATATAATCTGGTAGCCGTATTTCTTAAAAAGTCAGTGACTGCAAAATAATGCTATGACCTATTCAGAATGTTAAAAAAGGAGTTGATTTCTTTACTATGATAAACTTTAGTTGGTAAATTCTAGGTGGAAACGACTGTGATTGGTTATAAATAAAAAAATCATTGAAACGTGATTGGTCATTGACTCCCATTTGGGGCATGAGTTAAATAGTCAACATAAACTGATGGCATATAATATCATTGAGTTATAGGCCGTCTTGATCCACACAATATACAGTACATAGATGCCAGAATTAAAAAAATCTTAAACTCTGAATATTTGATGCATTAAGATGTTATAAAGCGGCTAAAGTAAAGTTTATGTTGTACATGTCACAATGTCTGGTGGAATTAGTCACGCGCAATTGATCGATGAGTGTGTTGGATCATCTCCAGTGCTGTGTGTTCCTGGTTACTTATAATCGGACGCTTGAAGCCGGGCTGGTTCACATTCCAACTGTTTTTATTGCCATCGCAAAGTAAACTTTAATCCAAGAATTGTAACAATATGCATAGGCAGATAGTTAAATAAATACATGTATTTTTGTTAGCGCTCTCTACAGCTGTTTACAGTACCTTAACAGCCCAATGTTGGACAGCAATCTTCTCCAGGACCACAGCGGTGGACTATTTTCATAATCATTATTTTTACATAGAGACCTAAAACAAGTTTGGGGAGAAGAATCTTATATACTCAATCTAGGATTAAAGAGAGATCAGGGCTTGCTTGGTTCAGGTTAAGGGCATGGAAATTTTTTAAAAATTAGCGACGATCACGATATGCAAATATGTCCAATGTGCGGGAGCTTTGAAGGCGATATACATATATTAGGAAAATGTAACGATTTAGAATATTGGAGGCATCAGCTATTACCGGAAAGATTTCTAAATTCAAATCGTGGAAGATTGGCATGCTACGAGTTACTGGTAAACCCAGAACATGGATAAACCTGGGTAGATTTCTGGACAAAACGCGAAAAATAAGAACAACACTTATTCAGGAATAAATAAATATGTTAGCAAATTGCAATGCCATTAATTCTTAATAATTCTACATAACTAAGTTAATGTATAATGTAATTGTAATGATATCTAATTGTAATATTATTGTGTTTTTTTTTTGTTTTTAAACATCAACTTATTGTAACGGACTGTCAACAGCACGTACGGCTTACTGCACGTGCGATCCATATTTGTAAATAACATTGTATGTATCTTACTTTTAGTTTAATAAAGTCCTTATGTATGTGTGTATGTATGTATAATTTTTTTAACTTTATTGCTTATTTACAATCTATCTTGAAAAGACAATAAGTAAATTTGTTAAAATACATAACTTTTAAGGAGAATACTGTCCATTGGCACACTCCATTAGACAACATTTTATGTAAAATGAAAGGAAGTTCTAATATCTTATTTCTTTTTAGTCTTCTTATTTCTTCGCTGTTGTCTAGAAGATTGATTGAAAGATGATTAGGATGAACTTCTAGTCGCCTTAGATATCGAGCTGCTGTATTTTCTATTTCTTCTTTTACAGTAGCTATTTTTAAATCATGATGAATGGTGGCGTTATTTACATACCATGGAGCAGCAACAATAAAGCGAAGGGTCTTAGACTGAAATATCTATAGAATTTCAATATTGGAATTGCTGGCAGTTCCCCATAATTGGATACCATAAGTCCAAATAGGTTTGAGTACAGTTTTATATATTATAAGTTTATTTTCTAAACTCAGTTTTGATTTGTGACCTATGAGCCAATTAAGTTTTGATGTTTTTAGTTTTAACTCTGTACGTTTTTGTTGAATGTGTTTCTTCCATGTTAAACGACGATCAAGATGTATTCCCAAATACTTGACGGTATCATCTGTTGGAAGAGTTTTATTATTTAATATTACATTGTTAAAGTAAATACAGTATTGATAGAAACCTAATAGAAATTATTAAACAAATCTATAAAGATAACTCCGCTTATGTTAAAATTGGAAATATAATGTCTAATCCTATAAAACCACAAAGGGATTGAAACAAGGGTGCAGTCTTTCACCAATTTTATTTAATATTTATGTAGAATCCATATTAATGAAATGGAAACAAAGCTGCAAAGGTATGGGGATCCCAATAGGTAACAGATTTTTGCTGACATTACAATTTGCCGATGATCAACTGGTTTTAGCGCAAGACAAAATTGATATGGAATTCATGATAAAAAGGTTGAAAAACACATATGAATCATGGGGTCTCACAGTAAATTTACAAAAAACAGAATATCTGGCAATAAATAGCAATGAACGAGAAAATTTAATATTGGAAGAAGGAATCCAAATAAAGCAAGTGAAACAAATTAAATATTTGGGAATAATTATGGATAACATTGAAGGTGTAGGCAAAGAGAACATAAAACATAGAATTGAATTGAGTAGCAAAATAATATCATCGTTAAATTCTATATAGTGGGATAAGCATATTTGGAAAGACACAAAAATATATTGGTAAAACATTGGTGGAATCTGTTGCAATGTATGGAAGTGAGGTATGGACAATCAATAAGTACTACAGAATAGACTAATAGCTCTAGAAATGGATTATTTACGGAGAAGTGCCAGAAAGTCTAGATTAGAACATGTCACAAATAAGGAATTAGAAACATAATGAAAGCAGAAGAAAGCATAATTGAAAGAATTGAGGAGAAGGAATTAAAGTGGTTAGGGCATGTCTTAAGAATGGAAGATGAGCGATGGCCAAAGCAACTATATGAATGGCATCCGAGCAGAAAGAAGAAAAGAGGGAGACCAAGGTTAACATGGAATGAAAACATGAAGACAGTAATGCAAGCTAGAGGGCTAAGCATCGAAGATGCCCAAGACCGTAGGTTTTGTAGGTTTGGCACGGGAAGACGGCAGCAGCTGTAAAAACCCGAAGATAGATAGAGAAAGTACTATCAGTGAGGTGTATAAGTTAGTTTGTTATTAAATGATTCTTCAGTTCGTTTTTGAACAATGTTATAGTTTGACAAAAAATACCGTACTGCTGGAGGTAGTTGATTGCATGGAGATGAGCCGATTAGCAGGTTCGTGGGAACAGTGGACACCTGATAGCGGCGTTATCTGACATCACAGCAGTTCAGTTCGTCGCTTTCTATTGTAACTCACCTACATTATAATACATGACAGTTCCTACACATTTTCATATTCATAATGTTATATCTTATGTTTTAATTATCAACAGTAATCTAACAAGAGGTGGTGTTTTTCTGAAAACAAATCACGAGCGACAAAATCGCGAGTGATTTTGTCTAATGGAAAACTCAACCTCGTTTGGATTTGGAGTGACTATTTAGCAAATAATACAATATCAGAAGCTAAAAATAATTATAATGCTTAATATTTACCAAATGTGAGGTTATGTATTCCGATCTTACTTCCGGGCGGTTTCTAAGTCGGCCGTATAGTTATAAATAAATATCTTTACTGTTATATCTCTTAGGGCTTGGGAAAAATCAATAACTGATGATTGTATGAGAAATAATTATTAACAATGATGCAGATTAATTATACAACGTTTATAATTTTTTAGAGCAACAGAACTAACTTTTTTTTTTTAAATTTTTGAAGTTTTTTTTTGCATTTCTTGCTGTACCATATCGATCATACATTGTTGAGTAGATATCCTTGTCAAATAAGTTAATTTGCGGAGATATCTCATTACGAACAGGAATAGATAAATAGTCTCATCAAAATGTTTAATCTAAGGTTTTCCATTTATATTCGTGATCGGCGTGTGCTAATGTGATAATGCTATATGAAGGGGCATATTGCACAGTGGTGCAAGTAACTTCGTTCTCTCCTATACTAATAATGACCTAATTATCATTCTGTTTTTAGGGAAGTAAGTTTAATTTTCCAGAGAAGCTTGGTATCCGTTAACAATGACATGCAATGCGTCAACTTACTTCCCTAGGGAAGCAAAGTCATTGACTTAATTAATAATGTAAAATATTACCTACTTAAAATTTTATTGAGTAATATAATAAAATTTTATTGTATCACACTTATTTCTCACTTTAATATTTCAAATTTATAGTTATTGAACAGTTGTTACAATTATTAACATTAGCCACATATTGGCTTAGGCTTTCATGGCCAGAGTTACTATGATGATCTTGTAGAAGATTTCTGGGCTGTTGGCCGTGGTCTTGAGGCTTGTAGTTCTTCAACGTTTCACCAGAGACTGCGTCCGGCATCCTCAAGGGTTGTCTTGAGACTGGCAATTTTGTCGACTACCTGCTCTATTTATACATTTATCCGCGACGTGTTCTTTCGCGGTCCGTTACTTCGTAAATTGTATCTGCCTTCTGGTTGGTTAGCATAGGGTCTTCCATTGCACCAATGAGGTTGCTATCTGATGTTCTAGTAGATTGTTCTCGTAGGGGTTTACATCTGGCTTTTGTTAAGACTGGTATCCAGGCTTTGTTGACTTTTAATGATTCTTCTTTTCTTTTGTAACTATTTTGATGTTTGAATATTTCAATGGCTTTTAAATGGCAAGAATATTTCAATGGCTTTTGACGTAAAATTATTTTTTGTAGGTATGATAAGTCTTGTTTTATTCTAGATGTGTTCGAGATGATTTTTTTGTTGACCACTTTAATTTTATCCCAAGCGTGTTGGAAATTAGAATTATTTTTAATTTTTTAGTTCGGTTTTCTAATAAAGCTTGTTGTTTTAGTTTTTAAACTATTATTTATTGTTGTTAATGAACAAAGTTCTGCTTCATAAGTAATAATGCTTTTAACAATATTGTACATACCCTTTCATATATAAGTCTTCTAGTTAACATTCAGGCAAATCGAAGAAACAGTTAAAAACATTAATAAGTCAGCCTTCTCCTATTTTTGATGAGAGCAGAGTTTCTATTTTAAATTATTGATTATGGTGATATGTTGGTAAAGTAAATAAATATCAAACTAACCTCCTGAGAAAGAAGTAAACTTGTATGAAAATACATTTGCTAGTGAGATGCCTTCCCTGAGAGATTGTTAGTGCAGCTGTTTGATTGACATTAACTGGTCTTTCAAACAGAATAATGACACTATAACTGCTGTGCAACGTGTAATTACTGTTGGCTTTGTTGTTTTTATAATGTGACATCTGTGTTCAAAACAGTACAGTCCATTTTACAAAATACATGTTTTGGTGGAGTCCTATATTTTCCTGAAAACATTGAAACAGAATCTGATTATCATAAGTTATGCCACGAGCGATTTCCAAATTATCGATAAAATTCACGACTCACGAAGTGAGGAGTGCGATTTATCTAGAGAATGTGGAAATCAAGAGTGGCATTTGTTAGGACTATTAACGAATAAAATTAAGCTGTTTACTCACAAATCATTGTTTAACTATAGTTATTTGAAAACAAATCAGAAATGTGAGGTTATGTTCATTCACTGCTGCTTGATCATATTATTTATTGCCAAATAAGATCGAAATATTGTAAGAGTGCACCAAAGTGGAGAAATAATGAAACGCATCAAACTATATATCATAATCAACATTACGGGTTATTCATTTATTTTTTAGTAAAGAACTCGGTAAAATCAAGGAATCGTTTCATTATTTGCTATATTCAATGTATTTGTTGGAAAAAAATAATGCTTTGACCTGTTCAGAACATTAAAAAGGAGGAGCTTTCTTTATCACAAAAGCAGGAGCTGATAAAGAGAAATTGATAAAGAGCGAGGTGAAACATGCCTGTCATTGGTTGTAAAACAAAATTCATTGAAACGTGATTGGTCATTGACTAGCATTTGTGGCATGAGTTACACAGTCAGAGCTAGTGGATTCTACATCGAATTCTTCAAGTGCAGAACGTTGAAACGATGTAAACAACAGTTGTATGGACGAGGAGCAGGAACAATAGGAACACAGCGTCAACACAGGACCAGGTACAGTTAGGTGCTGCAAATTTGTATAATTAATAGTGTCTCTAAAATCACTATCCATTTAAATGAAGGAAGACAATGATGTAAGAGTCAGTTGGAGCAGTGCGATGCTATCTGTGAATTTAAGCGTCATAATGCCGTGGAGGAATCGGATGACTATCAATTCGCAAACAAGAGAAACAATTCTTAACATTACAGATTATTTCCAATAGAACGTGAGAACTCTGGCAGTAGTCAGAATAGACTTGGCAATACTGTAGTCCCGTAACCTTGATGACAACCACTGTTAGTGAAGCAACTAGTCAGGTGATCAAAAACCCTCGTATGATTCGCTACCAGTTTTTACACTTGACTCAAAACTAGGATCGCTAATTTACAACAGTGTTGCCATTACTTTCCTTTGCCTTGGTATATTATTCTTTACAATGTTAATTATCTGGAATAAATTTCAGAGTGCAATTAACATTATTTGCTGAACTTGTATAAACAACAGGTTTAGGCCTATATTTACAGGGTGAGAGTGAGAGGGGGGTGGAGCTTGTCTTGGATGTAAACGAGATGCATCGGCGCGTGTTAATTGGGACATCATCATGTTGGCGTCTTGGAGATAAGCCGTTATTGTGAAGAAACAATGGCATGACCCTTGACCTTTACCTGTTAACGCTGATTAACCAAGCAGGAAATGAAATTATAGCCATCCTAGAGTTGAGCAGTTAACTGCTTTCTCTCGTCCGGAAATTTTATAAAATGTGAAAGGTTATTCTTTATTTTTTCATCCATAAAATGCACAGATCTGTGTTAAATAAGCAAGTTTATACCAAGGTTAGTAATAGTCATCAGAACTCAGAGAATTGCAAACACAAAAAAAACCTTATTCTTACTGGAGTAAGAATATATATATATGGACTATACATTATCAGATGAAAAGAAAATTAATGATAACAGAAATTGACTATTGGAGAAGATCTCCTAGGATATCAAAGAGAGAGAAAATTAGAAATCAAGTTATAAAAGAGAACATGAATGTACAAAACTCGATTTAAAAATGTATCCGAGAAAAGCAACTGAAATGGTACGGGCATATTAGGCGAATGGAGGATGAAAGATTACCGAATAAAGTAATGGAATGGACACCATCAGGAACGAAAAGGAAAGGACGACCAAATCTCGCGTGGATCCAAGGGATTAGAGAAACTTTGAAGGACTGGGAAATAGAGGAAGAAATGTATTATAATACGGACGAATGGAGGAAAATTATAAAGCGAAATTGAAGACAAATCATTGGTGCCGGAAAAATGTGTAACATTGTTAAAATCGAATATCGAATATATATATATATATATATATATATATGTGTGTGTGTGTGTTTATGTGTGTGTGTGTGTGTGTGTGTGTGTGTGAAATCGGTATGACCAACCTTCGCAATAAATTCCCAAACATATTTATAAGAAATGGATGTACATCAACTTCCCTCTTCCTAACCTAAGAAAATAAATTATTTGAATATTATTTAATAAACAATAAATTAATGTTGTGTACACTAAGGTGTCCCGTCGAAACCTTACAAATTGAAGTAAATTTCTTGAAATTTGATTTGCAATTATTTGCGAATGTTGGTTACACCGATTTCACAGATATGTTCTGCCTTCTAGTGGAAGTTACATTAAGTATTCGGGCAAGCGCACTGCGATTCTGTAGAACTCATCGATAGAAAAATAACACAATTTGTGTGCATAAATAAATGTTTAATAATTGTAAAATGTGTTTTAAGAATCGTTACAAAAATATTCAAAATACAGTAAAAGTTGTTCAAACCGGAATCGCATGGGACCAATTTTTCCGCATTAAACAAAATTCCGCATTATAAAAAACTAAAACTTATTAATAATCTTAGATTATTGAGTACCGTATATGTTTTTTATGTACCTTGGATTAATTGTAGTTCCGCCTGCCGTTGAAAAGTGAAGCATAATATGTACGAGCGACTTCGACGGTAACGCGAGAAAAAACAGTCCTGTTTCGTCAGCGTTAAAAACGTCTCTTAGGCGCGTATCCTGAAATTAAAGTATGCATTTCGGTTTTTGCCTCACTAACTAAACTTTTGTCCACAACCGTTGACTCCCCGCAAATTTCATTCCATACTACATTGTGTCGTCTTTTAAATCTGTCCAGCCAACCTGAAGATGCCTTGAAATCGTTATTCCCTAAGGATTTAGCAACAGCTGAATTTGGAACATCGGTCCGGAAATTTGGAGATTTTTGATCGTAGGCCTACACTTGTAAAACACTTCCACATTACTTCTTCTTCTTCTTCTTTAGCTTCCTCTTCTTTTTACCATTTCCTTACATCCATCCATTCATTATTTTTCTTTGTGTTTTAAAGTCTCATAAACCTGAGTTTCCCACCATTTAAATTTAGTCATTATTTCGTGCACTGAGAGTTTTTTTTATCTTCAATCACTTTCACTTTTTCGTTAAATGACAATGAAACATACATTTTAGCCATCTCTATTCCGTAAATTTAGAATGCTACCTGTGAAAAATCGGTCTCAGAATTTAAATTAATTTAAGATTTTACAGTGCAATGGTTATTTGTAAGACAGGTACAGTATCTGTATTTCGCATAATGGGTGTGCAGTGAGGCCGAAAGAACATTTCAGGTACAGATAGAATTCACCCGGCGGCAGGAATCATTTCCTTATTGTTTTTTGGCCTAACGGGTATTCAATGAAGTGGAAACTAATTCATTTCTCTATATGTCTTTCCGCTTTATAAATTTTTAATGAATTGTATTGAAATATTCTTCCGTTTCCGGGTTGGACAGATTCCGTTTTATGCAAAATAAAGACACTTCAAATTACTATTATTTCGCCGGGACCAATAAATTTGTTCATATTGGACAGATTTCCGCATTATTCACATTCCGGATTAAACAAGTTTTTCTGTAGTACAAATGTTATAAAAATGGTAAAAATATGTAGCGTAACAGTGGCATAAGAATGTTGTATGGAAATAGAAAAATCATAGAAAGTCATTCTCTAAAGCTCGTATAATAAAGCTAATGGATGACAACAATGAACAAGCATTCTCAAAGCAATCTATTCAATTTTTGTTGGAAACACTCTCACGTACCAACACAAGGTCAAGGACCAAGGTCAAGAAACTCAATAGAAAACATTCATCTTCTTATTAATTTCAATATTTTTATTGCAATATATTTTGTATACTCGTACTAATAATGCACATTAGATAGATAGATGGATCATCGGTTGATTAATGTCTTTGACATCGTCCAATTCCTAATAGCCAGTTTTGTCGGTCCATCCAATCTCCTGGTTGTAGATGTTTCTCCTTCATATATAAACATATTACCTGACTCTAGGAGGTTTTAGGCCTTCCTCTGCTTCGTCATCCCTCAGGTTTCCATTCCAAAACGGATTTTGGTAGTCGATGCTCTTCCATTCGCTGGACATGTCCGTACCACCTTAATTGCTGAGTTTTAATATAATCTGAAACAGTGTCTTCAATCTTCATTTTCTCCCTTACAAGCGAGTTCCTAATTTTTTCTCTTCTTGAAATTCATGCGGCCCTTCGTATAAAATCCATTTCCGTTGCCAAAAGGTACTTATTTGTTTTTGTTGTTAATTGCCAAAGTTCTGCTCCATAAGTAATGATGCTTTTAACAATTGTATGATATATATTCATTTTATTTTTATTACTTATATTTTTATCCCACAATATTCCATTGAGGCATAATGCACATTACAGTTATCTAAAAGTTCAGATAAAATGCATTCCTTCTTCATCTTTATATATGAAAATTGAGTCTGCGTTTGTTTGTGCTCGTAAAACTAAAAAAATTAGTTGGTCGATTCATATGAAAATTTGAAACAACGTTGCATTCGGCATGGCGAATGTTTAACCACTATCTAATATGCTCTAAAACCATTAGATGTAAGAGTTCACCTGAAACGAAAATTAAAAAAATGCTCTAGCGGTCCGTATTTTGGATATTTTACATATAATATTAAAATAAACGAAGATAGGTATTATAAAAAGTCAGCTAAATCTAATAATTAGAAGTTGGTGTTTATAAAAATCCGAAAATAAAAACTGATTAGCAACCGCCATGCTGATTCGTCGCAATGTGTACTTTTGTACATACAGTTTTTCAGATGTGGCGAGTGTTTTAGCTGCTATCTGTAAATGACTAACTAAACTAACTAACTAACTAATCACTGGCGCTATCAAACCCGTAGGTTCATGGCTGCGCGGACATAAGCTCTCCATTCTCTCCCCTCCTATCCTGAGGTGTTTTCAATCATTCCCTGTATAATCTACTTCCTCAAATCTTGATTAACGTTATTTTCCCACCTCATTCTTGGTCCTACCAATTGAGCATTTTCCTTCTGGTTTACCTACAAGAAGCTTCCATGTACGTCTTTCAATTCCCATTCGTGTCATATGTCCTGCCCACCACGGTCTACAAGACTTAACTATTCTTATTATATCTGGCTTTCTATAAATATCTATCTATTATGCACTAAAATAATTAGGTGTAAGAATTCACCTGAAACGAACATTTGAAAAAATATAGATGGTCTCCTGGAATAGAATCCTCTTACTTAAGTGCGTATACATGTTGGCAATTAGCTGTAGCGAGAAAATGTATTATCATAAGTAATGCCACGAGCGATTTCCAAATTATCGATAATTTCACGACTCACGAAGTGAGGAGTGAATTTATCTAGAGAATTTGGAAATCAAGAGTGGCATTTGTTAGGACTATTTAACGAGTAAAATTAAGCTGTTTACTCACAAATCATTGTTTAACTATAGTTATTTTAAAATATTTATGTATTTAATGTAAACGGCGATGTTTGAAAACAAATCAGAAATGTGAGGTTATGTTCATTCACTGCAACTCTTGATCATATTATTTATTGCCAAATAGGATCGCAATATTGTAAGAATGCACTCTAGTGGAGAAATAATGAAACACATCAAACTATTATAATCAACATTATAGGTTAATCATTTATATTTTGAATAAACGACTCAGTAAAATCACTGAATCTATTCATTATTTGCTATATTCAATGTATTTGTTGGAGAGAAATAATGTTCTGTCCTGTTCAGAACATTAAAAAGGAGGAGCTTTCTTTATCACAAAAACAGGAGCTGATAGAGAAATCGATAAAGAGCAAGGTGAAACACGACTGTCATTGGTTGTAAAACAAAATTCATTGAAACATGATTGGTCATTGACTAGCATTTGTGGCATGAGTTAAATAGTCAATCAAATTGGTCAAAATGACGGTAGCAGCCACTTGTTCTCCGAATATTCACAGGTGACATATAATAGCCGTAGTTCTTACTCTCTGGTTTGTTTGCTGTACTCTTGATAAGCTTGTTTAATATGAATGCAGCAGCTACATATTTTAATTTGCCCCAAGTAGATATTACCGTTATACATATACAGTATAAGTTTGCCAAGCCATTTTATTTTCTTAAGAATCGTGATACTCTTGTATGTAAATAAATGAGCCTGTATACACATTACCGGCACCTGTCAGATCCCCGGTAGCGGACGGAAGTAATTTTGTTTATATTTTCCACAATTTAGATCAGTTGTTGAGCACTCTATAGAATGGAATCCATCCATCCAAAGTGCGCCATCCATCACAAAGTCATCCGCCGACCTACTTCCTCAGTATTTACCGTCTTCTCAAGCCTTTTTGCACTTTAGTAAATATTATTAACAAAGCAAAAGAGAAAAGAAGATTTAGAGTACATGACAAGAAAACTGAAGGAGGAATATGAAAAATGGAGATTTGGACAAAACCAAGTATATGGTAATATCAGTTAAATCAGAGGATCTAATTTTGAAAGACGGACATGGAAAAATGTGTAAATATATGACCTGATAATAAAAAATAAATGCCTGCACGGGATTTGAACCGGGACCTCTGGATTGGAACTCCAGCGTGCTATCCATTACACCACCGGACAAATCTAATACAAACATTTATTTTTCTTATATGACAATTGAATATATAAAATAAAAGTTGATAGTAAATTGTCACATGGTTTTACAGTAAATAAAGGTCTACGTCAAGGTTGTTGTCTATCACCGACTCTGTTTTAAATATATGTACATGGAACTTTGAAGAATTGGAAGAGAAAATGTTCAAGCATGGGAATTCCTATTTCAAACAATACAACTTTATACAACTTACATTTTGCAGATGATCAATTATTAATTGCACAAGATTATGACGATTTAGAACACATGACTAGAAAATTAATAAAATATAATGAATGGGGACTAATTTTGAACATGAAGAAACAATATTCATCAATTTATTAATTGGTGAACAAGAATTTTGGAAACTGGAGAAACAATAAAATATTGTAGTGAGATAACATTTTTAGGAATTAAAATAAATAAAAATGGAAGTTATGAAGAGGAAATATGAAATAGAAATAATAAAGGGAAATTTGCAATTGCTTGTCTCAATGGAATATTGTGGGATAAAAATATCTTATATACCAGAAAATGTTATGTGAAACTTTAGACGATTCCAACATTACCAAAAAATTAGTAGAAGCTATAAAAGCATTATACAAAGGATCTATTTCGAAAATAAAATTTGGAAATCATATAACAAAGGGATTTACTATTACAAAAGGTTTAAGGCAAGGTTGCAGTTTATCTCCAACTCTATTTAAAATTTATCTCGAAAGAGTACTAAGAGACTGGAGGAAAAAAATGTCAAAAAATGGGCATACCTATCCAAAATACACATGTATATTCATTAAATTTTGCAGATGACCAGGTATTAATAGCACAGGACCACGATGACATAGAATATATGGCTAAAAAACTAAAATAAGAATATGAAAAATGGGGGGGGACTTTATATAAACATTGAGAAAACTAAATACCTGTGTATAGGAGAAGAAATGGAAAATATAAATTTCAACAATGGAGAAGAACTAAAACCTAGTATTGAATGCACTTATTTAGGAACAAAATTAGACCATTCAGGCGATAACACAGTGGAAATTAAAAATAGAATCGCACAAACAAAACAAGCAATAAATGCTTTAAACTCTGTTTGGTGGAGCAAAAATATTACAAAAAATAGAAAATTACAAATATATCAAACCATAATTCAGAGCATTTTAACATATGGTGCTGAAGTCTGGCAAATTCCTACCAGGGAAATGAAAAGAATTTTAAGTACAGAAATGGATGTTTTAAGAAGATCAGCTGGAAAATCTAGAATGGATAGAATACGAAATAAAGAAATAAGGGAAATTATGGGTGTACAAGAGGAGCCGGACATCATAGACATTATAGAAAAGAAAAGATTACAGTGGTATGGTCATGTCAAACGAATGCCAGAGCAAAGATTGCCAAAAATTGTTATGGAATGGATCCCAATGGAAAGGAGGAAGAGAGGAAGACCGAAGAAAACTTGGATAGAAGGGGTACAAGCACTATGAATATCAGAGGAATGGAGGAAGATCAATGGATGGACAGAGAGGAATGGCGTTTGGTTTCCGGAAGACGGCGGCAGCTGCCATGATACCGGATGATGATGATGATAAACATTAATGTTTGTTTGATTGTTTGTATATTTGTTTGTTCGTACTTTATGCGCGGCCATACCGTTGGTCCGATTGTGATGGGTTTTTTTTTGCTAAATGTTCAGGAGATTCCCGGGATGAACATAGGCTATAAGAGAGTTGTGATACTCATCTCCTACACCCTTAAAAATCGCCCTTTGTAGTGAAAAACGTGAAAAAAGTAGCTCCTTGGACGCTTAAATGGCTTACGCTGCCTAAACCATAAGAATACACAAAATTAATGTACACAGAATTGAATATCTCAAAAAGCTCTACAAAAAAGTCCGCGACAGCATATGTTTATCTCTTACGGATAACCCACAAAAACCATTTTTGTCTTTCATTGATACCAAGAGTCTCTTATCTCTTACGAATAACTCACAATAACCATTTTTGCCTTTGATTAATACCACGAGTCTCACGTCTTAGCCGAGTGGTTAAGGCAAGAAGTCTTGGCGCAGAACTACGGGACTTACACTTGTTCGAGTCTCTACAAGGGAAGAATTTTTTCTCATGGAATATCGGCCAGTATGGGTCAGAAATGAAATCTAGCTGAAAAAAAAACTGTTTTGACTCACTCTCATAAATTTATCTTTTTTTCACTCTAATATAGGCCTAATTTGTTATATAACGGTTCTTAACCTATCTGCAAAGAAGCGTACAATATTCTAATGTTCATGACTATGTGACGTCATCATTCATACTTCTTGAGCCACAACAGAAGGCTATAAGAGGCTTTCTTGCAAACTATTTAATAATATCTAATTATGTCTTAATTTCTTAATTTTATGTAAAAAAGTAACATATTTTTATCGTTTCGCCCATGACATGAGAATTGAACGTTCGGGCAGGACGGCTGCCGGGTACGCTAGTACAGTTATAAAAGTAAAATTAACATATATCATACAATTTCTAAAAGCATAATTACTTATGGAGCAGAACTTTGACCATTAATAACAAAAACAAATAAGTATCTTTTGGCAACTGAAATGGATTTTATACGAAGGGCCGCAAGAATTTCAAGAAGAGAAAAAATTAGGAACTCAGTTATAAGGGAAAAAATGAAAATTGAAGTCACTTTTAGATTATATTAAAACTAAACAATTAAGAAGGTACGGACATGTCCAGCGAATGGAAGAGGATCGGCTACCAAAAATGTGTTTTGGAATGGAAACCTGAGGGAAGATAAGACAGAGGAAGATCTAAAACTTCCTGGAGTCGGGGAATATATTTATACAATAAGGAGAAACGTCTGCAACCAGGAGATTGGATGGACCGACAAAATTGGCTATTAGGAATCGGACGATGTCAAAGACATTAAACAACGATGATACACACACATGTATATATATATATATATATATATATATATATATGCTAATTGGATTTCAGGATCTCTGATCTGGTCATAAACCCTGATGGAACTGATATTTAACCTCTGGGGTGAATTTCGGTGAAGTCCGGAAAGTCTATCTTAGCGAAATCCACTCTCCTCACACGGAACCTTCTTAAAATCTTTTAAGATTTTAAGATGCAAAAGAGAGAGTGGGTTTTGGAAAGAAACGAAAAGCTACTGAACCTATATATCCCTAGTTAAGCTGCAAACATGGCATGAGTTAGCAGTGAAAGACCTGCTCTTGGGCAAGCATATAGATGTTATAATTACATTTTTGACATTGGGCAATGCAGACCTAATATGACATGAAAAGAAAAATAAGTGCCTGAACCAGGAATGGAACCCAGATCTCTGAATTGATACTCCAGTGTGCAACCGATTACGCCATCCAGACAATCATTTTAAAGAAAAATAAATATTTGTGCTAAGATTGTCTGGATGACGTAATAGGTAGCGCAACTGAAGTATCAATTCAGAGTCTGGGATCAAGTACCGGTTCAGGCATTTATTTTTCTTTTGTCATATATATATATATATATATATGTGTGTGTGTGTGTGTGTGTGTGTGTGAGTGTGTGTGTGTATGTGATAATCGTTTTATGTGTCTAGTAAGTAGATATAATTATGAAGATTTGTATTTTATTTTATAGTAGGTATATTAATCTATAGTTTGAGAACATTTCTTCCTACCTTTGTTTTTTTTAAACATAGTTTTTTAATTTCTTTCTTTGTCGTTTTCTTTCGTTTACACTGTTTTTCCTTCTTGTTTAACTTTGTTAACCTTTTTATCTTATTCACACATACAAACACAAGAACGGACACACACCCAGACCCAAAGTGGAGATTTAAAATCCCCGACCCCGCCGGGAATCGAACCCGGTCGCCGGAGTGAAGGTAGGGATTCTACCGATTACGCCACGGCGACGGACAAAAGTGCTTACATGTTAGGCTATAGTAGCCACTAGATGGTAGTTTGATCGATAACCCGCTGCCTTTCATTCCCCCCCCCTATTTTCGTTTACACTGTTTTTCCTTCTTGTTTTACCTTTTCGTTTTACCCTTTTGCTAACTTTATTTTATTCTCACATATAAACACAAGGACAGGACACACACCCAGACCCAAGGTGGAGATTTAAAATCCCCTACCCTGCCGGGAATTGAATCCGGGTCGTCGGAGTGGAAGGTAGGGCTGTTTTGATGACCGAACAAAACATGGAAAATTCCAGTGAGATGTTCAGTACAAGCACTGTATTTTGAATCGCTTTTATAAATGACAATGGAACTAGTAAGTTGTCGTGCGTTGCAAAGCATCAATCTTATATTTTTACCCCTAGTTTATATTTACTTAGCGAATGAATACTACGCCTATCACTTGCTTCATTCTTGTGTTGAATATTAGAATGCTATTTTATGGAGATGCTATGAGCTTCATCATCAAAGCTTTGTTTTCTTAAAGCTTCTGAGTCTTGGTTCGGCTGTAGAGAGAACATGTGGCTTCTTGTTAATCCTAAAATAACAGCAGAGTTTCCGTGTGCCTATCAACACGATGGACTTAGTTATGAGAAAAGCAGTTCAGAGAAAATATTTTCTTATAATGTGTTGATAATAAATACTGAAATTAATCATAGGTTATTACTGGGAAATAGATGTTATTATGGAATAAAACAATTAATAAGTAGTTGATATCAGCCTTCAAATAAATCCAAAATCCAGAGCTATTCAGAAAGAAGGAACAGATTTGAAACATTTATTTCTTACAAACTACAAATAATAGAAACACAATCCCAACGTTCCTGGAAAGAGAAAAGTTCGAATTTCACTATTTTATGCATACAATATGAACACCACGTGTTACATGACAAATATCAAAGCACTGGTTCATTTCTTGCCACACTCGAATCAACTGGTCTCTAGTTATCGAATTAACAGCTTCAACAATTCAATGTCGCAGATTTTCAAAAGTGTCAGGCGTAAGGGGGAATAAAAACACGGTATTTTACACATTCCCACAGATAACAATAACAGGGGGTTAGGTCTGGTGACCTGGGAGGCCACCGCCGATGAAATTGATTTTATCTCCTCCTCTTCCAATCCAACTTTCTATTGTGTCACCATTTTGATACAAGCAATCAACATGATAAGCAACAGCGCCACTGCCGGCTGTGATCGGAACTTCAAACTTTTCTCCTTCCAGGAACGTTGGAATTGTGTTTCTATCTATTGTAGTGCGGAAGAATAAATGTTTGAATCTGTTCCTTCTTTCTGAATAGCCCTGTATACGAAACTCTTCTGAGGCCTGTTATCTTGTATGCAAGTGATACTTGGCCATTAACTAAAAGTGATGAAAGTAAATTAAAGGTATTTGAAAGAAAGACTGTAAGGAAGATACATGGACCAATAAATGAAAATTGGTTATACTGACATAGTCAGAATAATGAAATCTTCAAGGTTGAGATGGCTGGGCCATTTACATAGACTGAGAGAAACAGACATTGCCTGTAGAGTAAGATTCTCTAAAGTAGAGGGATAAATAAAAGTTGGAAGGCCTCTTACCAGATAGGTAGCCTGCGTGGAACAGGATCTGAAGGTTATGGGAGTCAAGGGATGGAGAAGGAACACAGAAGATAGAAATAGCTGGAGGCGCATAGTTGGGGCGGTCAAGGCCTGCAATGGGCTGTATCACCAAACATGATGATGATGATGATGATGATGAACGTATTGATGACTCTCCCTAGGCATTTGTAGATGCAACATTACTACATCCCCAGTGATGATGGTTTTTGTAACGCAGAATTTTTGTGTGTTTTACATTTTCCCTTTAACAGAAGATTAAAGTGAGGAGTGCGTTGGTTCGTTATTTCAGAAGAAAATAATATACACATGTACTAGCTAAAACCCGGCATGCGTTGCTACGCCTAAATAAATCAAATATCAAAGGTTAATTAAATTGTTTGGTATACGCCGAGAAGAACTAAAATCGGCAGTTGCTAGCCAGTTTTTAATTTCGGATTTCAGGTAAACCTCCACTTCTAATAATTAATTTCGCTCATTTTTGGATAATACTTACCTCGGATTATTATAATAGGATATACTGAATTTCGTTGTGAAACATTGAAAATTGTGACCGCTAGAGCGATGTTTAAATTTTAACATCAGGTGAGCTCCTACAACTAATGGTTTTAGAGGGTCAAATTGTGAATCTAAAGCATCCATGGAAATACACACTCAAATGCACACAAAACATTTAATCGAAATCGGTCCAGTCGTTCACGCAGTTTTTTAATTTTGGGTTTCAAGTAAACAACCACTTCTAATTGTCGAATGTAGCTAATGTTTGAATAATATCTACCTCGGTTTATTTTAATAGCATATACTGAGTTTCGTTGTGAAACACTGAAAATTGCGACTCCTAGAGCGATTTTTTAAATTTTTGTTTCAGGTGAACTCCTACACCTAATGGTTTATAATAAAACAATTTACCTTAGTAGTCATCATTGTAAACAAATCCGTTTTTGGCCATGTGGTCTGTGACGGAAAACTTAACGAAGAGTCTTTATCTTCCCACCGATGTTTTGGTCACCCTTGGTCCCTATGTCCAGTTGGAGTATATTGAAATGTCAATTTTGGAAGTCAATTTCTTTCCATCCTTCTCAGATGGTTTTTCCATTCTTGTTGGTATCTTTCTATATCTTCATTTAAACTTGGTACTTCAAGTTTTTCTCTGATAATAGTGTTCCTTTGGTGATCCAGTCTATTAACTCCTAATAGTGAAAATAGTGAACGTAAGGAGCGCATTTGGCTTGAAATAAATATCCTCAAATCGTTTCCAACTCAGGGTTGGGTTGAGGGATGAGATGAAGCCCCATATAGAGGTCTCTGAATGACAAGGATGCCGGCCGAGCACGCCTGATGCACCATCAGAGGGCAGATGAACGAAATGAAATGAAATTGGTGATATAAGTATGGATAAATGGTGGAATGAAATTGTGGCAGGGGAAAACGGAAGAATACCCCAAGAAAAACCTGCCCAAGCTTCGTTTATTAATAGCCTATAATTGGCAGTAATTCTGCTAAAAGAGTCCGCAATCAATCTGGGATGTAAATCTGTCCAATTAAAACCTCAGATACAAGTACAAGTGATAAAACAAGACAAGAAACATACATAAATTTATCCCTACACGTGTTTCGTTCTTGAACAGGACATCATCAGAATGATCAAAGTAAAAACACTACTAAAAAGAAAAACAAGCAGCTCCACACATATATACTGTGTCTAAAGGTGGCGTCATGTGACAACATCCATAAAGAAGCCACTCGCAAAAATACGTATCTTTATATATAGGTCCACCGCTGTGGTCTCGGGGTAGCGTGCTGCCTTGTCACGCAGCGGGCCCTGGTTCGATCCCGGCCGGGACAGTTTTTCTGGGTGAGGTTTTTATCGGGGTTTTTCCTCACCTGTAAGACAAATGTCAGGAAAACTTTAAGGCCCAAACGGTCCCCGAAATCATATGGCCATCGCAATCATCATCATTCATATTCATCTTAGGTTAAGCTTAGGATTAGGGACTCTCCTGGAGCACCATTATCATCATCATCGCCCATCATATCATCGGGGCAACGTAACCCCGCCTTCCAGGCGCCCTAACCTCAGAAGTGGGTTACAAGTACACCATGCCAGGAGAGAAACCAGGAATGTCGAAAGACAAACCTGGGTCATTTGAAAAAAAATATATAGGCCTAATTCTTCTGTACACATGTTTGTTACTGAATTCCTCCTAAACGACTAGACCGATTTTGTTGCAATTTTTTGTGTGTGTCTGATTAGGTACCTCGATGGTTTAGATTCACAATTGGATTCTCTAAAACCATTACGTGTAGGAGTTCACTGAAGTAAAAATTTAAAAATAGCTCTAGCGGTCACATCTTTCGATGTTTCACAACGAAACTCAGTATATCGTATTAAAATAAATCGAGGTAGTTATTACCAAAAATGAGCGAAATCCGTCAATTAGAAGTGGAGGTTTACTTGAAATCCGAAATTAAAAACTGCCTAAACGACTGGACCGATTTTTATGAAATTTTTTGTTTGTGTTTGAGTGGGTCCCTAGATGGTTTAGATTCACAATTGGACCCTCTAAAACCATTAGGTCCAGGAGTTCACCTGAAGTGAACATTTAAAAATCACACCAACTGTCACAATTTTCGACGTTTCACAACGGAACTCAGTACATCCTATTAAAAATAAATCGAGGTATGTATTGTCAAAAAATGAGCGAAATTCAACAATTATAAGTGGAGGTTTATCTGAAATCCAAAATTAAAAACTGACTAGTAACTGTCATGTTTGATTCGTCTCAGCGTATACCATACAATTTAATTGACCTTTAATATTTAATATATTTAGACATAGCAGCGCGTGCCGGGTATTAGCTAGTTATATCCTAAGTATTTCATTTCGTTAATTTTTCATTAATTTTTCCGTAGATAATTTTTTGCTCTTCTGGGTTGTGTCCCCTAAAAAGCCATTACTTTAGTTTCATCCCATAACTCTCATGCTGATGATGATTTAGGACTGTGTAGGCCTAATGGAAACAGTTGAGGAATGAATTTGTGTTGATTGGTTGGAGGTGAAGGTGGTGCCTGCGATAGCAATGCGGTGCAAACACACCCGGCTTTGCTGACGTCACGCAGCCTCTCGTTGCCATGGCAATGTGGATCAATCGTGCTGCCCTGCCCGCCGCCTGGCACCGCCACCATCCCACTGACGCACCCCTGCCCTGGCTTCCGCGAAATTCAGCACAAAGATGTGAAGGGAAGTCGGGTCTTTGGATAAACAGCATTTTTCTATTTCCAGAACTCGTTTTTTATATTTTTTGTAAGCATTTTATTCTGTACTTCAGAGTTTATGGAATGACTTAGTGTGTTTTTTAAAATAAGTTTCGTACCTGTTTATAAATCTGTACTTTTAAAGCAAATGGGCAGCACACTTACTTTAAATGCTATGAAATTCTGAAATAGACTGAAGAACGTAATACTTTCTGAATGCTAGAAAAGTTATTGCCTACGTCACAATAAATACAACTAAATTAGTGACGTTAGTGGCGAATTTAACTGAAAATATATAAAACTGTTATTTTCCCAGTTGTATTATCTTGTCTTATAAGCCCACGTTTCCCTTAACAAAGATTTAGGCGCTCTCCCCCTACAAGGAAGCGTTCCGCCTCATACTGGCATCTAGGAAACCAAGGTAGTACTAGGACGGGAAAATTCGGTAAATGCTGCTCAGAGGCCTTTTCATTTCAGGCTTAAGGATCTTTTACGAGCCTGAAAATCTTCAGACTCGGGACCCACGGCTTAAAGTCCCTCATGGAGGACTTGCTCCTTGGATTTTTCCGTCCTAAAAAAATCCATCGACCCCGGCCGGTTTGAACCCGCGATCCTCGGAATCAGAGGCAAGGAGCAAAACCACTAGTCCACCGCGGACTATCCAGTTGTATTATATAGATGCGAAATATGGACACGTTTATTAAGGGAGGAAAGAAGATTGAGAGTATTTGAGAATAAAGTTCTTAGGGAAATTTTTGGACTAAAGAGAGATGAACAGGCAAGCGAATGTAGAAAACTACATAGTGAGCTACGCGAACTTCATAGGAAGCCCAATATAATAAGAACAGTTAAGTCTTGTAGACTGCAATGGGCAGGACATGTGGCACGAATGGGGAACGAAATAGGTGTATGGAAGCTTCTTGTAGGAAAACTAGAGGGGAAACGCCCAGTTGGTAGACCAAGAATGAGGCATGATTTGAGGGAAGTAGATTATAAGGAGATAATTGGAGAACATTAGCTCAGGATGTGGATGTATGGAGAACTTTTGTCCACGCGGCCATGAACCTACGGGTTCGATAGTGTCAGTGAGTTAGTGAATGGAAGAGAAGGCATTATCAACGTCAGAATAAATACAATTAATGATAATTAAACATTTTGTCTATTTATTCTTACTTCTTATATTCTTAGCCCTGAAACATATGTTCGAGAAAAACAACTATAAGAGGTAAGAATAAATAGACAGAATGTTTTAATTATTAAACAAACCTCTCAATGTTACTTCCTATTGTATTTTAAAATAACTAATGATGTATGTGGTGTTATTAGTGGTTCATTTAAGAGTTTAGTTTTTATATTCTCGTTTGCCACTTTACATTCTATTGATAGTATTGCATCTTAATTACTAGAATTTGTTTCACTACTTTAATGTGTTCTGGATTTTTAGCAAGGTAGAATCTATACGTAGACGGGTTGATCTTGTGAACTTCGAGTTCTCTGGCGAGTACATTACAATCAATTATTAAAATAGACTTGTAAATAAATTAGTGGTTACATTGTCAGGATGATGTAACTGTGTCGCATTTTCAGATAATGGATGGGTACAACTTCTCTCAAAAAACGTTAAACTGAATATATAGGCTATATAACTGTTATTTTCGCAGTTATATTATATGGATGTTAAACATGGACTCATACTTTAAGGGAGGAGGAAAGATTACGAGTATTTGAGAATAAAGTTCTTAGGCAATTTTTTGGACGAATCATAGATGAAAAGACAGGTTAGTGGAGAAGACTATATAACAGTGAGCTACACGGTCTTTATAGGAAATCAGATATAATAACAGTTAAGTCATGCGATGGGCAGGGCATATGACACGAATCGGGAATGAAAGAAGTGCACGGAAGCTTCTTATAGGAACCCAGAGGGAAAACACCCGGTTGGTAAACCAAGAATGAGTTGGGAGTATAACATTGACCATGATTTGACGGAAGCAGATTATACAGGGGATGATTGGAAATCATTAGCTCAGGATATGGATGTATCGAGAGCTTATGTCCGCGCGGCCATGAACTTACGGGTTTCATAAAGTCATTGAGTTAGTTAGTTGTGAATTTAATAATTAATAAGTTAATTAGTTCTATTTTAAAAATTATTGTTTAAGTCACATTAAATCTATATAATATCGCATCCTTAATTACTAGAATTTGTTGGATTACTTTAATATGCTAGGTGTGAAAGGAATTCCCGTTCTACCCGCATACAGGTGCACTCCCAATGAAATAACACAACTAACAAGTGAGTAGCAGTGTCTTACCTTGTCAACCTATCCTAGGAGGGGCGGGGCTTCTTTTCATAGCTAGTGAACACTTATTACAAGGTCTGCTATACGCTACAAGTCCAAACATCTGGATTCTAATCCCTATATGGGTCATAAGTTTTAAACTCTTTCATATCCATATAATATAACTTGGAAAATAACAATTTATATATATTCAGTTTAACGTTTTTTGAAAGGAGTTGGGACAACAAGATTCTCTATAATACATAATAGCATACATTTCCAGAATTGAATCTATGTTTAATATCTTTGTGTCAACACACAACACAATTCTGAATGCTGAACTGTCAGAAATCCATTATTTTCTTTGTAATATCCATGAACTGATAAATGAACTCTTTACAGAAGCGATTTGCTGTTCTGTACTGTATGTATGTGTTACTGGATTTCTTCGCTCAGCATTTACAGGCAATAAAACAGAAGACAATAAACCTGGGAACACCTGTTGAAATAATTGTAGTTCAGGAGTAAAATAGACATTTTACTGGCTTTGAAATCTCTAAAGCTAGAAAGTTGCCGTGCTATCAAGATCTCTACGGAATCCATTGGAATAGACAGTTTTATTCCTCACAACAGCACTCCGCACAAATCCTGCCTTTCGCTTTCTACCTTTCTTTTACAGTTCCTGCAACCTTTTCCAAGACTGTAAAACTAAGACAAACATAATAGAGAATATTTCAAGCAACATGGATTTCACTTATTCCTGCTAAGTACATACATAGTGTTCTGCCCAAGAGAATTTCTTTTCACTGCAAAGTCAGCATTTTCCACTCTTTTCTTAACTCAGCCTTCCTTTTTGTATCTGCATACAAACCATTTATTTAATATTATCATCTGATGTCTTTCTCTGCCTCTATTCTTCTCTCCGTTGACCATTCCTTCTAGGGCATCCATCAGCAGGCAGTTTCTTCTTAGCCAATGGCCAATCCAATTTCTTTTCCTCTTCTTTACGAGTTCCAGCGTTGCTCTTCATTCACTCGCTCTGTCTAGCATATCTTTATTTTTTATTTTGTCTGTCCATTTTATACGCTCCATCCTTCTCCATATCCATATCTCAAAAACGTTCCAGTCGCTTTTCTTCATTCCGTCGTAATGTCCAAGTCTCTGCACCATACAATACTACACTCCATACGAACACGTCACTAGCCTCTTCCGTAATTCTTTTGTCAAAGGTCCGCAGAAAATGCTTCTCTTCTTGTTAAAAGCTCCTTTTGCAATTGCTATCCTCTGCTTTATTTCCGCTAAGTTGTGTTCATAAATGTAAGATTTTTTTTTTCAGACTGTTACAAATGTATACAATTTTTTTGAAACATCAATAAAACTAAATATATGTTCACACATAGAAACACATTCTACAATAGAAATGGGCAGTTAATGACAGTTCAGGGGAATTATGAACAAGAATGAGTGCACAAAAAATTAAACATAGGCTCAATTTTGGAAATGCATGCTATTGTGTATTACATGGACTCTTGTCGTCCAAACTTCCCTAAAAAGTCGTTAAACTAAAAATATACAAAACTGTTATTCTCCCAGTTACATGGATACAAAACATAGACTCTTACTTTAAGGGACGAGAAAATATTTTGAGTATTTGAACATAAAGTTTTAGGACAAGTTTTTGACCAAAGAGAGATGAACAGACAGGTAAATGGAGAAGACTAAACAACAGAGAGCTACATGAGCATTATAAAAAACCAGATATAATAAAAAAAATAAGTCCAGTAGACCTCGACATGTGGTACGAATGGGGAATTGAAGCATCTTGTAGGAAAACCAGAGGAAAACGCAGTGTTGGTAGACAAAGAATGAGGTGGGAGAATAAAATTAACAATGATTTGAGAGAAGTAGGTTATATACGGGTTGATTGGAAAATAATAGCTCCGGATAGGGATGTGTGGAGACCTTATGTTCCGCGCGGCCATAAAACTACGGTTCGATAGTACAAGTGAATTGGTTGGTTTCTAAGACCAGGTTTATTTCCATAATCTGTACTTTGATGATTTTTAAAGTTAAAATTGAACAACTTTGTAAATTAAGATTTCTCGACTCCATTGGAAATATTGAAATTCGGAATTAAGAACACTGAATCATATGAGTATCATGGTTTGCGTAAATTCTTAAACATTCAACTCAATGATGATCTTGTTGAAGATTTTCGGGCTGTAGGCCGTGGTCGTGAGGCTTATAGTTCCCCGACGTTTCGCCAGAGACTGCGTCTGGCGAAACGTCGGGGAACTACAAGCCTCACGACCACGGCCTACAGCCCGAAAATCTTCATCAAGATCATCATAGCAACTCCGGCCGTGAAAGTCTACGTGAATACATTCAACTCAATGTTTAAATTGTCAGAAAAGTTGTAAATTTGTAACATATTGGAAACATTTTTTTATTGTCAAAATATCAGTTTAAAAACTGAACAGCCCACAATTTTAAAAATATATCTAACCACAATGGCGTAACATCCCAATGTTGGGTTTTAGCTTCTCTTTTGTTAGGAGTTACTAGACAAAAGTTAATTTACGTTTATTTCCCTAAATACCTCATGAATGGTATGCGATCAAATACTGACCTAGTGAGACATGTAGTAGGCAACTAAGGTTTTACCAGGATGAAGCAGGTCGGTAAATTTTGTTTAGAGGACCCTTTATTCGGACTTAAGGATCTTTTACGAGCCTAAAAATCTTCAGACTCGGGGCCCACGCCTTAAAGTTTCTCCCGGAGGACTTGGTGCTTGGATTTTCCATTCTAAATAAATGTATCGACTCCGACCGGGTTTGAATCCGCGACCGTCGGGACCAGAGGTAAGGAACATAAACCACTAGTCCACCGCGGGCCGAGTCGTCGTTATTTTATATTTTAGTAAAAAACTTTCCAGGAGCAGGGATAAAAAACACAAATAATACAGTAAAAGGAAAATGACTCCTTATAAACTCACTGGCGCTTATCGAACCCGTAGGGTTCATGACCGTGTGGATAAATTCTCTCCACACCATCCTTCTATCCTGGAAAGCTTAATATTTTCCAATTATCCCCTGTATAATCATCCGTGGCATCAATGGGTAATGTTATTCTTTCACCTCGTTCTTGGTCTACCAAACTGGCACTTTTCCTTCTGATTTTACTGCAACGAACCTTCCATGCCCCTCTTCTCTTTTATTCCCAAGAGGACCTAACGGTCTTGTCTTTTATATGTGGTTTCATATAAAGGATCATATAGCTCACTGTTATGTAGTCTTCTCAATTTGCCTGTCTATTTATCTTTCTTTGGTCGAACAGTTTCCTAAGAACCTTCTCAAGTACTCATAATCTTTTCTCCTCTTCCTTTGGTAGAATATAACTGGTAGAATAACAGTTTTATATCATGTTCAGTTTAAACGTTTTTCCAGAGAAGTTGGGAGCAAGAGTCTTTGTAATAAATAATAGCAACGTATTTCCAGAATTGAGCCTATGTTTAATTTTTTTGTTCATCTCATTCCTATTTGTAATCATTGTTCCTAGGTATTATTCAAAATTTCTCTCATTTGTCATTAGTTGCCCTTTTCCATTATATAACGCATTTCTGTGTGTGAACATATATTTAGTTTTATTGATGTTTAATTTCAGTCCCATTTTTTAGTGTGGGCGTGTTTGCCCTTAGTATCTCCTCGCTATCACCTAATAATACTACACCATCAAAATAAATTAACAGCTTATTAAAACCATTGCGCTGTAGGCCTTCTTCGTCTTCTAAAGTTTTGAAGGCATACCATAGTATAAAATTAAATAGTAGAAGAGGTAGTGTATTTTCTTGCTTTAACCCATCCGAAAACAATATTATAAATGTGTGCACATGAATTACGCTACACTCTGTAGATGATGGTTACACAGACGGATGTGGATTCTGATGGATCAACAAGGTTCGCTGGGCAGTTTATCGATTCGACATATGACATTAATGTTAGTCTATGCCTGCATTTAAATCCCTCGGTTCGTGAATAGAATTCAGAAAAAAATGTACTTGTGTAACGTGTGAATCTGAAATGCAACCTCTTTCTTTGTATAAACCGAGCAATTGAGGTTGGATTAATCGTGTACATGTCGGTAATGCAGAAAACTGCCAAATAACGAATTGCGCTGTATACACGGCATTAGTGATTAACGGCCTGCGTGTCCATCACGAATAATTTATCTATTGCCACAACAATTGTTGCCGGCGTCTATTGTCATTTTTTACTTTTTTATCTTCATTTATAGTTCACTACAATCCGCTCTTAAACGACTTATATCTTCTCTCTAATCGTGCTATTAACCATTTCAAAACAATTGACCATTATAGTAAACATGATTATTTTAAAATTTATTTATATACAATACAGATTTTCAATGTTTACACATCTTTCTATGCCTGAAGATTTATTTTTCTTCTCCACTCGTCGCTATCCATCCATTTTATGTCCTCCAGTCCACTTGTTCTCATTTCATTTTTATTTATTGCATTAATGAGTTTCGAGGTCTTCTTTTTTTCTTCTTCCAAGTGGACACAATTCTTAAATTCGTCGTACCGGTATATGCCAACACCAATTTAATTGCTTGTATCTTATATGATGTACTATTGAATATTTATTATTTATTTATTTTTCGTTTGACATTTTTTTAAATTTTGAACATCTTGTTGCTCTCCTGAAGAAATCCGTTTCTATCGACGTACGCTTTTGTTTAATTTTTTGAAATCATTGTCATAATATGATCTTTTTAGGAAATCAGATACAATAAGAATATTTAAGTCCCGTTGAGTACGAAGGGCAGGACATGTGGCACGCATGTGAAATGAAAGAGGAGCATGGAAAAATCTTGTAGGAAAACCGAAGGAAAATCGCCCAGTTGATGGGCCAGGAATGAGGTAGGAGAATAATATTAACCATGATTTGAGGGAAGTAGAATATATACAGAGAACGATTGGAAAAACATTAGCTCAGGATAGGGATATATGGAGAGGCTTATGTCCGCGCAGCCATGAACCTACGCTTTTGATAGTGCCGGTGAGTTAGTTAGTTATGATCTTTAAAGGAAACCAGATATAATGAGAATTATTACGTCTCGTTGATTGCGAAGGGCAAGACATGTGGCACAAATGGGGAATGAAATAGGGGAATGGAAACTTATAGTAGGACAGCCAGAATGAAAACCCCAGTTAATAGACTAAGAATGACAGTAACCATAATTTGAGAACTTTCCTAAAATAAGTTTCCATGCCCCTCTTTCATTCCCCATTCGTTCCACGTGTTTTGCCCAATGCAATCTATGAGACTCAACTGTTCTTATTACATCTGATTTCCCACGAATCTTGTCCATTGTTTATCTAGTTTACTCCATTTACGTGACTATTCGTTACGCTTTGATCCAAACATTTTTTTAAGAACCTTAGTATGTCTGACATCCAGGTAGTATAACTGGAGGAATTACTATTTTGTATGTTTTTAGTTTAACATCTTATCCTTAAATTGATAATAGTGTGCGTTTACAAAGTTCAGTTTTTGTTTAATTTCTCTCTGCACCTCATTCCTGTTTGTAAAATTTCCTCCTTTTTTTTTTTTTTTTTTTTTTTTCAAAATTTCGCTCATTTTTTGTTAAGTCTCCAGTCTCATTTAGTAATCAATTTTACATAAACGGTAAAATTAAAGTGCTCCCGCCTACAGACCTTAGGAGGCCCTAGGGGTAGTAGGAGATTAAGTTTTCCATTTTTCATTTTTCTAGACAATCGGCAGTTTAAATCAACCGGGTTGCCCAACGTGACGACCGCCTTTACCCCCAGAACAAGCGTATTGTACTCATTTCAGTTAGAGGCTGAGTCGACCCCAGGGCCGTGGTGTCACCAGAAGGTTTTGGGTCAATTTAAAAATTTTTGACCCCACCGGCACTCTCGACCCTCCGGTTTGTAGTGAATTGCCTTAACCACCTGCGCTATGGCGTGCCTCCATACATTTTACATATGATCATATATTTAATTTTATTGATATTTAGTTCGAGTCCCAGTTTCTTAATATGTTATTTAGTAGAATACGTGTATTAACTTTGGAATTTCCTTTACCTAATTATACAGTACGTCATATAGCCTAAATTAACTGATTAATACCAATGAAATGAACGGCTTCAATATTAGGCCTATCTAAATATTTGATTTGGAAATACTTTACATGTGACGCGAAAAAATGTTGTAAGTTCCTATCATATGCCATGCGCATGCGCCCACAAACACGAAATGGTTTACACTATGGAATCACGGGATACACCAAACATATGCACGATATTTAAAACCTAAAAGCTAACCTAACGCAATTTAAGCACTTTAACCGATGAATGACCAACCCAAAAGCTAACCTAATGCAATTTAAGTGTTCTAACCTGTGAAAGTCCACCGCTGTGGTCTCGAGGTAGCGTGCTGCCTTGTCACGCAGCGGGCCCGGGTTCGATCCCCGGTCGGGGCAGTTTTTCTGGATGAGGTTTTTATCGGGGTTTTTCCTCACCTGTAAGACAAATGTCAGGAAAACTTTAAAGCCCAAACGGTCCCCGAAATCATATGGCCATTATCATCGTCATCATCACCCTTCACCGGTGTGGAAAGCAACGGGAAGCTACCACACCTACAATTCCCTAGTAAAGCTTCAAGCATAGCATGAAAATGCTATGATTGCAGTGAAGGACCTGCCTTCGGGCAGAATTACTATGGATGGATGGAACCTGTGAAAGAAAGCAACGCCTAAAAATAAGTAGTAAGTTCTGATTTATTTAACTTTCACAGGGAAAGAACACTATGAGGTTTAATTTAATTAGTAAGTTCTGATATTCTGAAGTACATGTGTGCAGTTAATTAGTACATACCCTATGTTGGCTGCACTGGAACAATTTTTTGTTATTGCATAGAACATTCGTTAAAATAAATATGGCTGACACGTCTTAATGCTACGTATGTAGTTAAATATCATAGAAAAAATATATTGAAATAATCGTTAGAAAAATGTAAAAATCATTGTAATTGGTGGGAAATAATTTGAAAAATGAAACACTAAGAATACAATTTGACAGGAGTTCATGAAGGAATTATAAAAACTCGCGTCAAAGGTTGTAAGGTTTAACCTTTGATTTACTTAAATTTAAATAGCAGAGGAGATAGTGCACCTCCATTATAATATTCAAATACGATAGTGTTTTGTGGTTTAAAATAAAGATCTACATTTTTTTCATATTAACTTACTTTATAATCTTCTGATGTGTAAATCCTAACTAAAATTGCAGATTTTTTATGCACGAGAAGCCTAGATGTTGCTCAAACAAAACAGATGAACAAACTTGACGTCATCTCTCTGAGGCCAAGCCAGGATGATAAATTACAGTTGTCAGTTGTCAGATATAATCCCATTTCTTGCACCTTGGCGCCTCGGTTATGATTTGAAATATGTTTTCTAAGATTATTTAACAATGTAAATACAATTAATTAGAGTTGTTGTGCAACTGGATTATTTATTAAATGAACAGCAGACATTTAAAGCCAGAAATGTTCACAATAGATGAAATTAAATTCCACAATGATTCTTAATCCATTCACCTCAAAAGAGGAGGTAGACTCGCCGGCAGTGAAATGGCCTTCAACTCAGAAGACAATGTACTCTCGCTTGACTTTGCTATTATATATTTTTGCAATATTTTGTACATCCCTTGGCAGGGTAATCTTTTATTAACGTTTATGAATAGTAGAGGAATGTGTTTTGGCCTTCACCCTTATTGTGATATCAAGTAGGCCTACCGTTATCCTTCGTTTGTTTTGAATGTCTGAAAATCTTATATATGAACATTGTTTGTTTGTTCGTACTTTATGCGCGGCCATACCGTTGATATGATTGTAATGTTTTTTTTGCAAAATGTTCAGGAGATTCCCGGGATGAACATAGGCTATAAGAGAGCTGTGATACTCAACTCCTACACCATTAAAAATCGCCCTTTGTAGTGGAGAACGTGAAAAAAGTAGCTCTTTGGACGCTTAAATGGCTTACGCTGCGTAAACCATAACAAATATATATAATTAATGTACACAGAATTGAATATCTCTAAAAGCTCTACAAAAAAGTCCGCGACAGCATATGTTTATCTCTTACGGAAAACTCACAACCGTTTTTGTCTTTCATTGATGCCAAGATGATCGAGACAAGTACGTACATTCCTGTGCAAGCATAGCAGCACATGGCGGGTATTCTTTTACGGATAACTCACAATAACGAATTTTCTCTTTTAGCTCATTTATGCCGAAAAGATCGGGATGGGTAGATTCCCGGACAATGCCGGGTAAACAGCACGGGGTATCTAAAAATAATTACGACATACATTTTTCCCTTCACGTATTGAACTAAACATAAAAGCACATTAATTTTCATTTATTTAGGCGTAGCAGCGTACGCTAGTTGACCATATAATTTACGGTAACTTAAATCCGGTTTCTGGGGAAATGCATTGAGCATTTGTACCTGAAGAGAATGTGTTAAGTGAACTCCACGAAAGATTTGAAATAACACATGCATATTAGAATATTTCTGTGTGTGGCCATAAATTTAGTAATAATAATTAAAAAAATCATTGTAAATCACAGTTAAGGTTATATAGTAAAATGTTAAACTATTAATAATATATATATATATATATATATATATATATATATATATATATACACTTGATATATCAGTCGTTCTCAACTAAATAGATATCTGCTTAAAAAAAAATTCATCAAGCCGTTTATAATCATGTAGGCAGAGACTTTTGATGTCCCAACTCCTTTCAAAAAACGTTAAGCTGAAAATATATAAAACTATTATTCTACCAGTTATATTATATGGGTGCGAAACCTGGACTCTTACTTAAGGGAGGAAAGGAGATTACGAGTATTTGAGAATAAAGTTCTTAGGAAAATTTTTGGACCAAAGAGAGATGAACAGACAGGTGAATGGAGAAGATACATAAACAATGAACTACATGGTCTTTATAGGAAGCCAATATAATAAGAACAGTTAAGTCTCGTAGACTGCGATGGGCAGGACATGTTGCGCGTATGGGGAATGAAAGACGTGCATGGAAGCTTCTTGTAGGAAAGCCAGAGGGAAAGCGCCCAGTTGGTAGACCAAGAATGAGGTGGGAGAACAACATTAACTATGATTTGAGGGAAGTAGATTATACAGGGAATGATTGGAAAGCATTAGCTCAGGATAGGGATGTATGTAGAGCTTATGTCCGCGCGGCCATGAACCTTCGGGTTCGATAGTGCCATTGAGTAAGTAAGTAAGGCCTTTCAGGAACACGTTGGCTGTATTGGAACAATATTTTTGCGCGATAGTGCGTTCTGTCGTACTAACCAGCAATGGCGACCATTATTGGAAGTTGTATTCCTACATTTCGGGGTTGCCAACCTAAATAACTATACTGTAATAATACATTTACACCCACATGCGGGAAGTAAGACCACTGCCCTCTGTGTATACTACCTACAATGTATATACGAAAAAATCCAAGGGGTAGTGTTAATATTCATTATACGAAACAAATCACTGCATTTTAAATGAATTGAACTTTATTTGAAACAATATAAAACAATAAATACGTACTTGCGGCCATGTTATCAATAATTCTTCTCAAAACCTCCTGTTGTTTCAACTAATAAACATTTCCCATACTGTTAACGTTAGTCAATTTTTTATAATGAACGCAAATATTTCCAACAAAGATGTTACTATTTTACTATTATTTATTATTTTGAAAACACCATCGCGCAAAAAATAATGTACAACGCACGTTTGTGAAGTGTTTTACAGAATCTGGGAAATTAAAAACCTCGCTATCGCTCGGTTTTTAAACATTTTTCCTCGATTCTGTAAAAACCACTTCCCAACCTTGCATCGTAAAATGGAAATCAATATGGCTGGCACATCATTACAATATGTATCTAGTTTATTATCGTAAATAAATATATTCAAATAATCATTATGAAATATGTAAAAAGCGTTTTGAATGATAGTAAATAACTTTAAAAATGAAACTGCAAGAATGGAATTTGACAGGAGTTATTATTAAGGTATTTAAAAAATCATGTCACCTGTTGGAAAGTTGAGCCAAATATATATATATATATATATATATATATATATATCCTATCACCTGAGAATTGAAATTTACTGCAAAACGTACAGTGATAATGGCGTGTTAATTTCAAAGAGATACTGTACTAACTAACTCACTGGCTCTATCGTATGGCCTAGGTTCATGGCCGCGCGGACATACATCTCAATCCTGAACTAATTTTTACCAATCATCTTCTGTATAATCCACTTCCTTCAAATCATGGATAATGTTATTTTCCCACCTCGTTCTTGATCTACTAACAGGGCGTTTTCCCTCTGGTTTTCCTACAAGCTTCCATGTACCTATTTCATTCCTCATTCGTGCCACATGTCCTTCCTTCGCATTCTACGAGACTTATCTGGCTTCCTATATATACACCATGTAGCTCACTATTATGTAGTTTTCTCCATTCACCTGTCTGTTCATACTGTACATTGTAGCTAATCAGAAACGGCTCCCTATCTAGATGTGTATATTTGCGGGATTCAAACCCATTTTTAGAGTCAAATCAAGTGAAGCAGAACAACATGAAGATGTCTGTATTTTTTAAGTTAATGTCGGTCTTTTCTTAGAACTTGTCAACACGCATGATGCTTTGTGTCACATTGCTTGTTGGAAAGCGTGTAAAATATTTGGCACTGGTTCCAACCTCTGAGATTTGAGTTCCTGAAAGAAAAAAACACCCACTAAGTTTTCTTCAAATATATCAACTTCATACTTTCGTCGAAAGAGCTAATTTACTGCCTACGTCCATAAAACAATTCCAAATATCTAATGTGAAAGTTTAATTGGTTCATAATTTTCGTCTTTTTGAAAACAGTACGTGAGTTAAATATCTCGTAAACGTATAAATGGAATTATAAACTATACTTGTAGGTTATTTTCACATGTGAATAGGAGCATTAATATATATATTTTACAATGCAATTTTTATCTTCCTGTATCCAAAACTTTTACACTTTATTTTCTTACTTTAAAAAAATGACTGAGTCAAATACCTTGGAACAATAATTACAAATATGAATGAGATGCACAAACAAATTAAAAATACGCTCAATTCTGGAAACGCATGCTATTACATATTACAGGGACTCCTGTCGTCCAAACTTCTCTCTAAAAAAGTTAAACGAAAATATATAAAACTATTATTTTCCAAGTTATATTATATGGATGTGAAACATGGACTCATACTTTAAGGGAGGAGAAAATATTAGAGTATTTGAGAATAAAGTTCTAAGGAAAAAAATTGTACCAAAGACAGACAAACAGATAGGCGAATGGACAAGACTACATAACTGTGAGGTATATGATCATTATAGGATATCAGATGTAAAAAGAACGGTTAAGTCCCGAAGTCTGCGATCGGCAGGACGAATGGGGAATGAGAGAGAGTAATGGAAGATTTTTTGTAGGAAAACCAGAGAGAAAATGCCCAGTTGGTAGACCAAGAATGAGATGGGAGAATAACATTAACCATGTTTTGAGGGAAGTAGAGTATACAGGGGATGATTGGAATACATTAACTCAGGATTGGGATGTGTGGGGAGCTTATGTCCGCGCGACCATGAATATACGGATATGATAGTGCCAGTGTGTTAGTTAAAATGCCTACATACACATTGTACATTTCAGTACCTCTTTTCTCATATTTATTTATAACATTTTTCCTTGTCTGAATTTGTGTTTATCCTAAAATCACGCTACCCAGTTACAATAGTTTCACTAATAACACTGGTCGACAAAAATGAACTTTTTTCTTTCACAAGAATAAAAATATGAGATTTTAGAAGTATTTTTCATCCTGAATTTAAATATAATTTCAGTTTTTTCCTCTCAGGCAAGAGTTTTCTGTTAATTCATTTACATTTTTTATAATTTTTAATAAAATCCATCTAACTCTAACTCATTCTGACTTACCTAGAAAGTGGTAGATAGTGATTTTCGGGCATATTTTATGTAAGATAATTTTTATTTCCATCTGAATAATTTTCAATTTGAGCTAGGTCAGAATCAGAGTTATGAGTTAAGGTCATATCTGCATATACTGGTACAGGGAACTCTTCATTGTGTACATATAAGGTAAAGGTTCCTAGGACAAGTCAAAGAAAATACTAAAATCAATTTTAAAGAAGCTGTCACAAAAAAACTGTGCCTGATGGAAAAATTCTGACTACATATCTGAATTCAGTATGAAAAATTGCACTAGATTCACTAATCAGATTTATTGTGAAGAAAACTTTGTCGACCAATGTAATAATAATGATGATAAAGATAATGATCTATCTATCTATCTATCTTTCTTCGGGTTTTTACAGCTGCTGCCGTCTTCTCGTTCCAAATCTTCCAAAGTCTACGATATTGGGCATCTTCAGTGCTTAACCCTCTTGCTTGCATTGCTATCCTTATGCTTTCCTTCCATGTTAACTTTGGTCTTCCTTTCTTCTTCTTTCTGGTCGGTTGCCATTGATATAGTTGTTTCAGCCACCTCTCGTCTTCAATTCTTAAAATTTGTCCTAACCATTTGCTTCTCTTCAATTCTTTTGTTTATGCTTTCTTCCACTTCCATTATGTTTCTAATTTCCTTATTTGTGACATGTTCCAATTTCGACTTTCTGGCACTTCTGTGTAAATAATGTAAATAATCCATTTCTTGAGCTATTAGTCTATTCTTGTAGTATTTATTGATTATCCACACCTCACTTCCATATATTGCAAGAGATTCCACCAATATTTTACCAATATCTTTTTGGTGTCTTTCCAAATAACAATAAACAATAATAATAACAATAATAATAATAACAATAATAATACCAATAACAATAATAATAAAGTAAAGTGATCCCACTACAGGCCTCAGGAGGCCCTAGGGGTAGTAGGATGTTAAGGCTTCCATTTTTTCTGGACAATCGACACTTGTTGTCAGCCGGGTTGTCAGCCCTGCGTGACGGCCGCCTTTACCCCCAGAACAAGTGTCTGGTACTCAATAATAACAATAACAATAATAATAACAATAACAATAATAACAATAACAACAATAATAACAACAACAATAATAACAACAACAATAATAACAACAATAATAATAACAATAATAATAACAATAACAATAACAATAATAATAATATGGCCTGTTCAGGCTCAATACTCCATCGCTTTCTTGATCTGCCAGGATCTCTTCTCCCTCGTGGTTTGTACATCCACGCCTGCTTCAGAAATCTGTTATAATAATAATAATAATAATAATAATATATAATAATAATAATAATAATAATAATAATAATAATAATAATAATAATAATAATAATAATAATCATGAAGTTGCAGTGAATGTAGAACTAAAAAAAGGAAGATATAACAGGGGATTAGGACATGGTTGAGTCTGGAGAGGAAATTGAAATATCGTTGTTTTGTGGTCCTCATGGCTGTGTAAGAACGTACTAATTGGAATTTCAGCCATGCGTTCTGTAAACGCTAAAACTTAGAAGCCAATCAGCATCTGTACGTGTGGAGCTGAAAGAATCCCCCCCCCTCCTTGTGACTCTAATCACGAGCTCCTCATCTAAATGCTAACGTTTACTTCAGAGTACAGAATTATTATGTAAATTGTTTTTGCTGAATACCCATCTTCTCTCGAGCTCGGTTTTCCTTGTTATATTCTAACATTACAAGAGTAAAAATTATCGCCAGTTTAGCATCGTCAAGTAGAAATAAGCAAACTCAATATGCAACAACAAGGAGAAAGAAATTGTGAGATGAATTAACAGCATTTTTCATTTAACATATTTTCGAGAAATTATATTTTGTTCACTCCTATACTAACAATGGCCTATTTATTATTCTGTTTTTAGGGAACTAAATTGAATTTACCAGAGAGGCCTTGGTATCCATTGAAAACTACATGTAATTGCTGAACTTTCTTCCCTAGGGAAGAAAAGTAATTGACTTAATTAATAATGTAAAAATGTTACCTATTTCAATTTTTATTGAGTAATACAATACAATTTCATTGTATCACACTTATTTTTCACGTTGATAATTCAAATTTATAGCAGCATTCGCCGCTTCCTCTACATCACAATCATATCTATATATTATTATTAATATGTGAAAGAAAAACTTTGTATCCCTTTTTAAGCACACTGCGCGCATGGAGGAGGGAGTGTGATATTTGGCATAATTAAAGTTCTTGTAGAGAAGGAGTGCAGAAAAATAAAATTTATGTATAATATATGTTACAAATAAATTAAATTAAACAAAATAAATAAATTGTCTCTAAGGAATTTATGTGTATTACTCATTAATTTGTGTACCCATTCATTTGTTTACGTTCATACTGAAAGTGCATTGTTGCAAAAAGAAAAATTGTGCAGCAGCAATGTGAATTGACTTACTCTCGCGTATTTATTATTAGTGATTTAAAGAAGTGAGTACATTTTATTATTTAAATTTAAATTAAACCCTGTCTAATATTTGTTTCAGTAATTTCATTGCATTTTTTTATATATACATATTCGCACCTACTTCCATTATTCTTCGACATAGAACATCGACCGGTTGGAGTGAGAGGCAAAGAAGATGGGACATATATTCCCGTACACATAATAATAGGCCAAATGCAAATTTAAATAGTATAAATAGTATACGAATGTCAAATGACGCGTTATTGTTTTTTAAATATGGCTTAGCCAAGCTATACCACATATTTCCTATCGTTCGTATTTTTAAAATAAATCGAAAATTAATGCATAATGATGGAATTTATATGTATTACTGATTCATTTGTGTACTCATTCATTTGTTTACGTTCATACTGAAAGCGCATTGTTGCAAAAAGAAAAAAATATGAATTTGGTTATGTATGAAAGTTTAACCGTAGTTATGTACGCAACAAGGGAAGTGCTACTGCATAATTTTTCTTTTTGCAACAATGCACTTCCAGTATGAACGTAAACAAATGAATGAGTACACAAATGAATCAGTAATACACATCAATTCCTTAGAGATAATTCATTTTATTTTGTTTAATTCAATTTATTTGTAACACATATTATACATAAATTTTATTTTTATGCACAATTTAATGAATTGTGGTCGAATTTAGACCGCTGGGCGACCACTAGTCTGTAATTAATATGCAGTCTGAAACTGTAATTTAAAATGTCTACCACTAATTTAGACAACAAACAATTGCAGTTATTTTATCAACATTACCTTGCTATTAAACAATTTAATTCTTCAAACCAATATATATAAATTCACACGAAATATAAAAATTAAACATAATTATTGGTATAGGAGTGAACAAAATTATATACACAATTCGGGAAGTAAGTACATTACTAGTCTCGAACGTATTTGCTAGTCCTCGCAAAAAGCTCGGGATCAAACATGTCCTCGACTAGTAATGTACTACTTACTTCCCTTGTTGCGTACATAACTACTGTTAATCTTTCATACATAACCAAATATATTAACAAAATTTAGTATCAGAATTCTAAGCAATTAGCAAAATTTACTTTTAACATGTTTTAAAGTAAGAATATTAACTAACTCGTTGGCACTATCGAATCCGTAGGTTCATGGCCGTTTTCCACACGTCCGTTCCTGAGCTAATGTTTTCCAATCATCCCATATATAATGTACTTCCCTCAAATCGTGGTTAATATTATTTTATTCCAACTCATTCATGATCTGCCAACTGGGCGTTTTTACTCTAGTTTTCCATGTTCCTCTTTAATTTCCCATTCGTGCCACGTCCTGCCTATCGCAGTCTACGAGACTTAAATGTTCTTATTATATCTGGCTTCCTATAAAGATAATGTAGCTCAACTTTAAGTAGTCTTCTCCATTCGCCTGTCTGTTCATCTCTCTTTGGAGCAAAATTTTTCTTGAGAACTTTATTCTCAAATACTCGTAATCTTTTCTCCTTCCTTAAAGTAAGAGCCCATGTTTCACATCCATATAACGGGGAGAATAAGTTTTATATATTTCTAGTTTAACGTTTTTGAGAGAAGTTGTGACGACACGAGTCCCTGTAATACACAGACTAATAATATTCAATGTTATAATGATACTGTGAAAAGAAAACTGTGCAGTTCAATTATGTAATGCATTTCTATATGTGAAGATATACTTAGTTTTATTGATATTTAGTTCAAATCCAAATACAAGATTGGTATAATTCTAACAAACTTATTATCATTACAAGTAAAACAGTGGACGTGAAATTTAACTTAAGAATTTCTAATTGAAATGTAAGTTTCTAAGCATTTATCTTGACTCTGATTTAGGATGGAAATCCCATATTGATCATATTGACAGCAAACTAAGTAAAAAGTTCATTTATGTTGAAGAGTCCTAACTCAAAACTTAGATATTAAATCTTTATTGGCGGTTTATTATACTCCGTAGTCATGTTTACAGTTATATGAACTATGGGATTTTATTGTGGAGGCAACCATAAAATATTCTACACATAAGAGCTATTAGAATAATTAGTGGGAAAAGTAATAGAACTCACTGTAAACCACTTTTTACGAAATTAAGAATTTTTACTCTGGCATCAATGAAAGAGACAATTTAATATTGGAGGAAGGAATCCAAATAAAGCAAGTGAAACAAACTAAATATTTGGGAATAATTATGGATAACATTTACGGTATTAGGCAAAGAGAATATAAAACATAGAATTGAATTGAGTAGCAAAATAATATCATCGTTAAATTTCATATGGTGGGATAAGCATATTTGGAAAGACACAAAAAATATATTGGTAAAACATTGGTGGAATCTGTTGCAATGTATGGAAGTGACGTATAGACAATCAATAAGTACTACAAGAATAGACTAATAGCTCTAGAAGTGGATTATTTACGCAGAAGTGCCAGAAAGTCAAAATTACAACATGTCACAAATAAGAAAATTATAAATATAATGGAAGCAGAAGAAAGCATAATTAAAAGAATCGAGGAGATTTAATTAAAGTGGTTAGGACATGTTTTAAGAATGGAAGATGAGCGATGGCCAAAGCAACTATATCAATGGCAACCGATCAGAAGGAGGAAAAGAGGGAGACCGAAGCTAACATGGAAGGGAAACTATGAAGACATTAATGCAAGCAAGAGGGCTAAGCATTGAAGATGCCCAAGATCGTAGGCTTCGGAGGTTTTGGCACGGGAAGACGCCAGCAGCTGTAAAAACCCGAAGATAGATAGATAGATCAATGTACGTCCTTAGTTGCTTAATTTATATAAACAAGAATTACACAAATACACATGCTGTATATCTCTTCATAACTATCATACGAGGAATAATAACAATATATATTTAAACAAATGTAAATTTAGTAAAACTCAAAATAGTTAGGAAGTGAATCTGTTCAACACACTTACAGATGATATAAAGAATCTTCCTATTTCAATATTTAAAAGAACAATTAAATCTGCATTGACTTTGAACCCTCTTTACTGTGTTAACGAATATTTTAATATTGACTGCTGGTTGAGACACTACAGAAATTAACATCACTGTTTGACGTTGTAATACGTTGTACTATGAATACTAATAAAATTTATATCAAATTCCGTTGAGGTGAATAGTCATAAGATAAAAATTTAAAATATGTATCTTTTTGGCAGGTGCCGTCGTCCTCAACTGTGTTAAAATAACATTTTAACATTCTAAATATAATATTTTAACAGGACGACGGCACCTGCCAAAAGGTACATATTTTAAACTTTTATCTTATGACATTGTAATATGTTCTTGACAATAAAAACTTATCTATCTACCATTCGAACGCAACTCAAGGTTATATCGTACATTTAGGCTCACATTTTGTAGCCTATTAATAAAGTTAAAACCTCAAAGTATAAATTTATTTAGATCACAGCGGGTGAATTTGCAACAGTGTAATGTAATGTATACTGTTGTAATGGATATTTTCGATAAACATGGAGAGGGACGAGACAGAGAAAGCTGTCAGTTTTATCAGCTAATGTAATCTTATTGTTATGTGTTGGCTCACCTGTTTTCAGAACAACACAGCGTGCTCCTTTGACATTTTCCATTGACTTGACAACTGGCTTTTGTGCTGTGACTTAGCCGCTTCTTTAAAGATGGCAGGAACAGCCGACTATAATTAATCACTTTGCTTTCATTTCTCAACCAGCTTCGCACCATCCTTAATACATTTAGGCTGAGATGGATTATTTTCAGATGAATGTAGCGGCATTAAAATTGTGGTGTCCCATCTCATTTGACTCAAGAACTCTTGTCGGTTCCAGACTTCCTTTTTCCTATACTAATTCCGAGCTAAGTTCCAGTTGTACTGTAAACGAACTTACAAAACGTATTACTCCGTCGGCTATTCTTTAGAACATGCGTCGTGACTTTTTTTTTTAATTCCTTCATAAACTCCTGTCAAATTTTATTCTTAGGGTTTCATTTTTCAAATTATTTCCCATCATTTAAAATTATATTTATATTTTTTCTAACGATTATTTCAATATATTTTTCTATGATATTTAACTATATGAAGTCGTGGCAGCCATATTGATTTTAACGAATATCCAGCCAACTATGTACTAATTAAGTGTACACATATACGTCAGAATTTCAGAACTTGCTATTAATTTTTGGGCGTTGCATTCTTTCGCAGGTTAGAGTGCTTAAATTGCGTTAGGTTAGCTTTTAGATTGGTCTTTCACAGGTTAGAGTACTTAAATTGCGTTAGATTAGTTTTTAGGTTCGTTAAATATCGTGTATATGTTGGCTGCATCCCTTGATTCCGTACCGTAGTGTAAAACGCTTCGCTCTTGTGCTTCGCATGTGCATAATGTACGATTGGAACTTAAAAAAAATCGCGTCACATGAGGAACTGTGGTGTTACTTTTACCCGCCATATGGCTGAATACTGTACGGAACTGTCATCGATAGAAACATTGTTCTTAGGTAGTATCGTATTTTACGGGAAATAAGATTGAATGCAAGATAAGATGCTACCAATAATTAGGAACTTCCTCCAGTTCTTATTTATTTATGACAAATATGAATAAATAAATAAATAAATAAATATATATATATATATATAATCAGACATTTACGATTTCTCCATTTTGTCGACAGGTATCCTTTATTTACAATTTCATTACGAGCGGATTTATGCTCCATGCTGACTCACCAGTAATTTCTGTTGTTATTTTCACCACATCCTCAATGGCTAACGTGGGATCTTATTTTCACTAAAATGTTTGAAAGTATTCAAAATAATATTTCTCTCCGCTTTTCAAATGCTTTGATTTCCGATGTTTAAGAAATTCCACAGACATTTTGCCATTTCGAAACAATTGAAATCTCAATGTATTCTGCATTGGGAATCCGTAAGAATATAACAACAACGCTTATTTAACGTATTAAAATTGTAATTATACATTTTAAGATGCTGCCATATAACTTATATAGTCGTGCTAGATTATACATATATATATACAATTTTTTCCCCTTTTATTTCGAGTATTAGAGAGCGAACTACATTTTCGTACCCGCTTAAAGGTAAGCCGTTATTCGACCAATGAAAACGCGGTCATACATCTGTTTGTTTACATTAAAACTGGAACTTCGCTCGGAATTAGTATAGTACTGGGTTCAGGAAAATGTTAAAAAATCAATAATTGAAAGTAATAACAGACCTATAAGCCTTATGTGCACGTGTCAATCCATTTTTATTTGATACTAGCTAATACCCGGCGTGCGCTACTACGCCTAAATATATTAAATGTTGAGGGTTAATTAATTATACGGTATACACTGCGACGAACCAAACATAGCGGTTGCTAGAGTAAATTTATAATTTCAAGTTTAAGGTAAACTCCCATTTATAACGGTCGGAATTCGCTGATTTTTGGATAATACATACCTCGGTTTATTTTAATAGGATATTCAGAGTTTTGTTGTGAAACATAAAAAAATTGTGATCGCTAGAGCGATTTTTAAATTTTAGTTTTAGGTGAACTCCTACATCTGATGATTTTAGAACATAATAGGTAACGGTTAAACACTCGCCATATCTGAAAACCTGTATATACAAATTTTCATGAAGATAGGCTGAACCGTTTGGAAGTCTATAAATGACATACATTACATACGTACATACATTCGATTATATATATATATATATATATATATATTTAAGGAGCTTTGAACTTTGCTGGAAGATATTTTAGGAGTCAGATTTAATGAGGCAATTAGTGTTTCTGAAAAATAAAAGAATAAACTTTCTTTATATTGGAGGCGGTTCAAGAAACTTGTACTCCGTATTAATTAAATGTGAAGCGACAGTTTGCCACGTGGTGGCTGGACCCTACCTCAAGTATTCTACTGACCCAATACGACCCACATTCCATTGGCAGAGTCGTTCTTAATGCTATCTAATGCGAATAATTAACAATTGGTACCAATTTTACCGGGTTTTATTATTTCTTGCATTTAATTTTTGTGATTTGCGTATTATTCCTTACTTTTTCTTCGAGAGTTTTCTTTTATTTATTTCATGTCTTCTATATCAACTACAGAATATACTGTATTTATATTTTTGTTACTTTTACTATTGCTGGGGTCCCGAGATCGAGTCTGTCACTCCATGTGGGTTTCGTGGTGGACGAAACGGAGTTTGGGCAGGTTTTACTCAGGGTTTCTCCCGTTTACCCCTGCCACAATTTCATTCCACCATTTCTCCATACTCATCTCATCCATTTCGTTTCATTCATTTGCCCCTGTGAAGGTGCGTCAGGCGTGGTCTGCCGGTACCCTTGTCATTCACAAACCTCTGTATAACGGGTTCATCTCATCTCATCCCTCGACCCGACCCTGAGTTTGACACGAGCTGAAGATATACTTTTTTTATTTCTTTCTTGTAACTGTTAAACCAGGACTGAAATATAGCAGCGAAAATTGGATACTAAATTCTTTAATCAAATCAAAATAGCAAGCGGCACAGATGAGACTTTTACGACCACTCCTAGTTTGACAAAAATTGACAAGCAATGAAACAGATATACGCGATGAATTAAAAGTTCAAAATATAATTGAAGAAATTCAGAATTATAAAAGCAATTCGTCATAACATGTCCAGAGAATGGATCCATCTCGGTTTTCTAAATTAGCATTGCAATATCAACCTAAAGGATTTCGAGATAGAGGAAGACCAAAATTAAGATGGACTGACCAACCACATTTTGAGATATCATACGAACAGGTTCAAACGACCTAAACTTAAATAAGGTCATGATGATCTTTCTCTCTTATTATTAGTTTAACTTCTCTGTTCTACGTGTCCCATGCCATCTGGTGACACAACCTGTCATATATTTAAACTCTTGATCACAACACAGATCCCTGTTAAATAAAATACTAATTCTATTAGTTTGTAAGACACGAAACAAACATCACCGTCCCAAATATACCGCACACATAGGTCTCTTTACCCAATCATTTTTATTTCTTACTTTTAATTACTTTAAAAACGTTTATTCGGAAGCGACAAGTCTATATTTTTTGAATTCATGTTTTCATTTATTATCTTTATATATATATATATATATATATATATATTCTTCTGTACGCGTGTTTGTCACTGAACTCCTCCTAAACAACTGAATTGATTTTGATGACATTTTGTGTGTGTGGTCTGATTGGGTCCCTCGATGGTTTAGATTCACAATTGAACCGCCGTAGCGTAGTGGTTAAGGCACTGAGCTACAAGCCGGAGGGTCGAGGGTTCAAGTCCCGTTGGGGTCAGGATTTTTAAACTGACCCAAACCCTCTGGCGGCACTATGGCCCTGGGGTCGACTCAGCCTCTAACGGAAATGAGTACCAGACGCTTGTTCTGGGGTAAAGGCGGCCGTCATGCAGGGCTGACAACCCGGCTGACATCAAGTGCCGATTGTCTAGAAAAAGTGGGAGCCTTAACCTCCTACTACCCCAAAGGCCTCCTGAGGCCTGTTGTGGGATCACTTTACCTTTACCTTTTACCCTCTAAACCATTAGGTGTAGAGTTCATCTGAAGTGAAAATTTAAAAATCGCTCTAGCGGTCACATTTTTCGATGTTTCACAACGAAACTCAGTATATCTTATTAAAATAAAGCGAGTAGGCGTTGTCCAAAAAGGAGCGAAATCGATCAATTAGAATTGGCGTACTTGAAACCCGAAATTGAGAAAACTGTCTAAACTACTGGACCGATTTTGATGACATTTTGTGTGTGTGTTTGAGTGAGTCCCTGGATGATTTAGATTCACAATTGGACACCGTAGATGAAGGGTTATAGAAAATTTTTAATGTCAGATGTATAGTCATCTGAATTATCGACATATTCTGCGCGAAAACAATGTGACGTCATCATGCACGCTTCTTCAACCACAACAGATGGCAGTGAGGGGTTTTGTTGCGAATTTATTTAATAATATCTAATTATGTGTTAATTAGTCCGGTCATGACACGAGAATTGAAAGTTTGGGCAGGAAAACGTGTGCCGGTTAATTTATAATATATTATGTTTTTCTATTTATGTCAGATTTTTATAAAGAAGAAACAATTAAATTGGTACGGACACATTAGAAGGATGGAAGAAGGAAGACTACCTAAGATAACCATGGATTGGGTAACACGGGTAACAAAAGAGAAGGGTAGACCAAATATTACGTGGATTCAGGGAATCAATGAAACTAAGAGGGAATGGAATTAGAAGAACATATATGGATGAACAGACAAGAATGGAAAAATGTGTTGAAACAAATGTGTAGTTAACTGTGAACACGGGTACCGGAAATATGTATATTCATTGTAAAAGCCGGAATAATAATAATAAAAAATGTTTCGATATTTGAATATAGTTTTTCTGTTGTAACATGAATTACCGATAAAAACAAGATATTAATAGAACCGTGTTAAGTAATGACGTGTCATGTTACTAGCAAGTAATTAATCACTTTTTGAGTTATGCATCTAAATCTGCAATATCATTCCATTGCTTGCTTTTTCCCTATACGATCCTTTCAGGGGGGATTTGATAGGGATAATTAATATTCTATTGATTGCTGTTTATAAAATACTTGCAAGGGGAAGATGGTTTTTAACTGGGTCTGCACTATTTAATGAGCAAACTTTTGTTTTTGAAAGCTTGTTCTGCTAAAAACAACTTGACATCTGAGATGAAATTTTCTCTGCTATATCATTAAGCGCTACAGAAATGATAATAAAAGTGAAATCAAGCATAAAGAATGCCATTAATTGCAGAATGATGTAAAGAAACGAAAAGAAATAAAGAGAAATACAGTACTAGAACATTCGATAAACAATGGCAACACTGCTATAACATTACAAAAATGTTTAAAAACCGAGCGGTAGCGAGGTTTTTAATTTCCGAGATTCTGTAAAACACTTCATAAACGTGCGTTGTACATTATTTTTTGCGTGATGGTGTTTTCAAAGTAATAAATCCATCCATCCATAGTAATTCTGCCCGAGGGCAGGTCTTTCACTGCAATCATAGCATTTTCATGCTATGCTTTGTAGCTTTACTAGGGAATTATAGGTGTGGTAGCTTCCTGTTGCTTTCCACACCGGTGAAGGATGATGATAATGATAAGGATGATGGCCGGATGATTTTCGGGGACCGTTGGGCCCTAAGCTTCTTGACATTTGTCTTACAGGTGAGGAAAACCCCCGAAAAAACCTTACCCAGAAGCCTGTCCCGACCGGGAATCGAACCCGGGCCCGCTGCGTGACAAGGCAGCACGCTACCTCGAGACCACAGCGGTGGACAAATAATAAATAATAGTAAAATAATAACATCTTTATTGGAAATATTTGCGTACATTGTAAACAATTGACTAACGTTAACAGTGTGGGCAATGTTTATTAGTTGAAACTACAGGATGCCGTGAGATCAGTTAATGATAAAATGGCGGCAAGTACATATTTATTGTTTTATATTGTTTCAAATAAAGTTCAGTTCATTTATCATACAGTTATTTGTTTCGTATAATGTATATTGACACTACCTTTTGGATATTTTTTTGTATATACATTGTATGTAGTATATATAGAGGGCTGTGGTTTTACTTTCCACACACGTTTTGTAATATGTAATATTACAGTAGCCTATAGTTATTTTATTACAGTATAGTTATTTAGGTTGGCAACCCCGAAATGTAGGAAGTTGAACTTTCAATCATGCTCGCCATTGCTGTAAGTACGACAAAACGCACTATCGCACAAAAAATATATTAAGGTTACTTTTGACTATATTTACCTACTTATTAATGGTGTAGCCCATTGTTAAGCCATAGCCTCTCCTTTGTTAGGAGTTACTAGACCAAGTTTTGGCTACCTTATTTGCTCATAGATGTCATGAATGGCATGCGGTCAACACACCGATCCATTGAGACATTAACAGGCAACCAAGGTATTACTAGGGCGTTGAAGTCGATACATTTTGCTTTGAAACCTTTTTATTTAGGCTTAAGGATCTTTTATGAGCCTGAAAATCTTCAGACTCGGTTCCCACGGCTTGAAATCCCTTCCTGAGGACTTGCTTCTTGCATTTTTTCGTTCTAAAAATCCATCGACCCAGGTCGGGTTTGAACCCGCGACCTTCGGTACGAGAGGCAAGGAGCATAACCACCGCGGCCGACACTTCTGACTATACGAACTTTATTTATAGTCTCTTGTCGAGTCGACTATACGTTGTTAAATCCTTGAAAGATGGAGCACTCCATCTGCAGCACCATTTCTGGATCCCTCATCTGATCAATCTAGAGCTTTCTGGATATCAACTCTTGATTATGATCGAATGTCTCGTAGAGGTTCTTTGATCCTTGTGAATAACTTATAGTCTGGTGAATTTGGTGGATGTTCGAGTACTTCCCAATTCTACCTTCTACGAGGCATTCGATTATAATCAAGAGTTGATATCCAGAAAGCTCGAGGGCAGATCTCTATAGATAGATAGTGATCTCCACCCTTATAATTCCCTAGTAAAGCTGCAAATCATAGCATGAAGATGCTATGATTGCAGTGAAAGACTTGCCCTAGGGCAGAACACTATAGATATTAGATAGTGATGTGTACAATAACATGTGTTATTGCTCTATGTAACAGAGGAAGAGGCTCTCACCAAGTTAACTTGCCACTCAGCGCAGATGCTCATCTAACTTATTGCTGCTCCACAAGTAAATTAATTAGGTAGGCGGAACCGCATCTCAGTGCTGCCAAAACAGTTTCCTCGAAATTTCATTCGTCAATCAATTAAAACCCAAACTATAACTTACACAACACTATCGATACGAATTTCATAAGATTGTTTTTTTAATTGGACAATGCTCTACATCAACCAGCTATACGCCATTAAAAAATAAATTTTGATGCCATCTGTTGCACTGGCTCATAAAATAAGTGTACTTTTTTTAGCGCCAAATGTTTATATATAGCTTTATTATTAAAGACAGAGATTCTATGTTTTGCAACAAACAGATACGAAACCAGATCTTCATAAATATTAATTTAAATTTTGCATCATGCAACTAAGCGCCAAATGTTGCCGATCTTATATTCATGATGCATAACTGTCAAACAAGGAAAATAACTTGCAATATTCAGTATTGTTAGGTTGGCGCTACAATAAATAGTGAAGATTGACTTAGACTTTAAATGTATTTTTCTTCAAATTTACATAATGGCGAATAACCGGTTGATGCATAACGCCGTCCAATTTAAGTTCGATGTGTATGTAAAAAAAACACTGATATATTATTTCAACAATTTGTGCGGTATAAAAACCTAACTAAAATGTGATCTTACTAATAACTAACGCTAGACAAAAAGGTCAAAGGTTAGTGTGAATTTACTTTTGTTAGTTTTTAAATTCAAGATCGACGTGTTTAAAAGTGATGTATAACTCAAATATTATTACTTGTATTCGAAAATGGGGTGATATGTTTTAACTAGTGTCTAATATGTGGTCCAAAAATTATATCTTCGCGATCTAAAACCTTCTGACCCTTTTTTATTATTTTATTATTGAATCTCCAAATATTTTAAAACCCTATTTCGCCACAAAGGCATGTTAGGGTTGTAGCTTACTATAACAATATTATACTATACGTTGTAAAACAGAAATATTATCTTATGGTTTTGAATGAGTGTTATGAATTACATAAATTGTCTGTAAGTGTCTTAGAAAATAGTACATATTGTTATGAATGTTTGTTATGAAGTTCATACAATGTTTATAATGATTTTGGTTCTTAAAAATCACTTCACACATTGAGGCAGAAGCCTCATCATCATTTAAAAGTAAGTTTAACCAGAATCGTTGTATTCCGGATATATGACCTTATAGGTACAAATTAACTGCCACACGCCATCCGGACCTTTACAGTGCCGCGACCTGTTGGGAGAGGAATTTTAACTATGGATCACAGACATACTTTTTTGACCGCACAAGGATGTGGAGGGCCTCCCTGAATGAGTGATGAGCTCAATACAGAGCCTCCCCAAAGACACATAATTCACATATACTTAACATGGCGAAAATGATAATGATGGCCAGATGATGTTTGGGGACAGTTTGGGCCTTAAAAATTTCTGATATTTGTCTAATAGGTGAGGAAAAACCCCGAAAATAAAAACGCATTACCCAGGAAACTTGTCCCGATCGGGGATCGAATCCGGGACCGCTGCATACGAGACAGCGACGCAAGCACGAGGCCACAGTGATGGGCGAAATATTGATAATGCTAATGAGAATTATAATCTAGAACAATAAGCAAATTAAATTCTGCAGAAATGGATTTTTGGAGGCGTTCAGCTGGAATTTCTAGAAGGGATAAATTAAGAAACAGTGTGATTAAACAAAAGATGAATGTTCAAACTTCAATTGTTGATTTTGTAAAAAAAACAGTTAAAATGGTATGGTCATGTAAAAAGAATGACAGATTCCCAAGAAGAATACTAGAATGGCTCTCACTTGGTGGAAAGAAGAGGACGGCCAAAAGTAATGTGGATTGATGGTGTTTTGAGTAGCATTAGAGAAAAAAGATAGGACGATGGAGATTAGAATGACAGAGATGTGGAGGAGAATGGCAGTAGATTAATTGGGCGCAGGAAGATGTGAAACCTGCTAAAATAATAAATAATTAATTAATTTATATTACAAATTATTCTTAAATAGAGCATATGGTTTGTGGTGTAGACTGTAGGGTGAAAATTCACAGATGTAGAAAGTAGGTGGAAGTTGAAAATAACTTCATGGATAATGTTTGTTAGAACGAACGTCAAACTTGCGCGATAAACACTACACATGCTCTAAACAAGATTTTCAATTTTTGATCAATGCTTTGAACTAGGTTTTATTTCTTATTTTTTAAATCAAGTCATTTTAAACTTTATCCACTTACTAGCTAATACCCGATGTGCTCTGCTACGCCTAAATAAATTAAATATTGAGAGTTAATTATGTGGTATACACTGCGACGAACCAAACATGGCAGTTACTAGAGTACATTTTTAATTTGAAATTTCAGGCAAACTCCCACTTCTAACAGTGGAATTTCGCGGATTTTTGGATAATACATAGCTCGGTTTATTTTAATAGGATATTCCGATTTTTGTTGTGAAACATCGAAAATTACATTCACTAGAGCGATTTTTAAATGTTCGTTTCAGGTGAACTCCTACATCTAATGATTTTAGAACATAATATATAACGGCTAAACACTCGCCGCATCTGGAAACCTGTGTATACATATTTTCACGAAGATCGTTGAACGGTTTAGAAGTCTATAAAGGACAAACAGACAGACGTACATATAACGTTTCGTTTATATATATATATATATATATATATATATATATATATATATATATAATGTGTGTGTATATATGTGTGTGTTGTATATATATATATATATATATATATTATATATCTCGTTTAATTAATTAATTAATTAATTTAAAACGGTAACATTTGTCTCTTCTGTCATTATGTAGGTAAATTTTATTGGATTCCACCCTAGCGTTTGAGTTGTAACGTCCCATTTCCGTCCATTCTCATAGATTCCTTCGTCTTCACTTTACATTCATTGATGGGTGTTTATAGAAGGTAATAAAATGCGAAATTCACATATTCGTCAAACATAATAACCAGGGCTCGAAGTTCAGGACCTATAAAATGCTTAGAAAAGATATTTAAAAAGACATAAAGGTATCCTATAAAATAACTAAAAAACTAGAAAAGGGACGTAAAAAGAGCTGTAGTTGCTAACGAGCGAATAAAGACAACCTTCGTGCCTTTACCCTCTGCTCGAGGTAATTGTCACAAAGTGGCAACTTTTTAGAACATTTGAAGTCGATATACAATAGTTTAGTCGGTCAATAGGTTGGTGGTTAAAAATAACGTGATATTTTGTGAGGGTTCAATAGTTTCTCATGTTTGGAATATGAAAATTCTTTAGAAAGCAAAACTGGATAGTGTTTTTTAAAGACTATGGAATTAAGACTAAACGCTACAGAATCTTGAATTATACAAATCGTTTAAATGTAGTCAAACGAAAGTAAATTGCAAAAAAAAAAAAGCCATTAAGACCTAAAATAAAGGTAAAAAAGGACCAAAAATATCTAAAAAGAACAAATTAAACGCACCTTTCTCTTGCCAACAATGACCCAAAATGTATATAGGCCTTTATTATTTTGGGCCTCGTCTTCAGACATAAAATAAAAAAAAAAGACTAACTCACTGGCACTATCTAACCGTAGGTTCATTGCCGCGCAGACATAACCTCTCCATACATCCCTATCCTGAGCTAATGTTTTCCAATCATCCCCTGTATAATCCACAGCCTCATATCATGATTAATGCTATTATTCCATGTAATTGTTGGTCTACCAACTGGGCATTTCCCCCCTGGTTTTCGTACAAGAAGCTTCCATGCACCTCTTTCATTCCCAACTCGTGCCACATGTCCTGCCTATCGCGGTCTAAGAGACTTAACTGTTATTATTATAACTGGTTTCCTATAAATATCATGTAGCTCATTGTTATGTAGTCTTCTCAATTCGCACGTCTGTTCATCCCTCTTTGGTCCAAACATTTTCCTAAAAACTTTATTCTTAAATATTTGTAATCTTTTTTCCTTCGTTAAAGTAAGAGTCCATGTTTCGCATCCATATAATATAACTGAGAGATTGATTTCTTCTTCTTCTTTCTTCCAAGTATTACGCCAAGGCCTGTTACGATCCTATAGAAAATTTTCCCTCCAGTGTTTCATAGGACGGCCCAGATATCTTTGTCCTCTTGGTATATAATTATAAACAGCGTTGGGGATCCGATTTGAACGCATTCTTTCAAGATGGTGTTTCCAATTTAGTTGGCACTGTGTAATATATTCCAAAATTGGCTTAGTCTTCAATTCTTTTAAGATATCGGTGTTCCTTTTCCGATCCCATCTGGTGTAACCCGATGTTCTGCGCACGAATCTCATTTCACAAGCCGTTATTCTGCTTTCATGTTGTCTTTTTAGTGTCCATGCTTCACTACCAAAGGTGAACACTGGTCTAGCCAAAGTGTTATATAAACGTAATCTGGTGTTTTTTTATACAAGGGATGATTTCATAACTTGATTAACTTTTTTGAGGGAAGTTAGGACGACAAGAGCCCTTGTAATGCATAATAGCATGCATTTCCAGAATTGAACCTATGGTTAATTTATTTGTGCATCTCATTCATGCTTGTAATTATTGAATAAAGTGTTCCCACTATAGGCCTCAAGATGCTTTTTGGTAGGAGGAGGTTAAATCCCACACTTTTTTTTGGACAATTTACATTAACACAAAAATGAAATATATATCTCATTCTTCCAGTTGATGAATGATGAGGATGAGGTCTTGTGTGCATCCAAATGTGGGAATGAATTAGATTCTGATTTGCTTTGCACAATTTTATCGATTTATCTGAAATACTAGCTAATACCGGGCGTGTGTTTTTCTACGCCTAAATAAATGAAATGTATTTTTATGTTTAGGTCCACAGTTGTGGTCTCGAGGTAGCGTGCTGCCTTGTCACGCAGCGGGCCCGGGTTGGATCCCGGTCGGGACAGTTTTTCTGGGTGAGGTTTTTATCGGGGTTTTTCCTCACCTGTTAGACAATGTCAGGAAAACTTTAAGGCCCAAATGGTTCCCGAAATCATATGGCCATCGCAATCTTCATCAATCATATTCATCTTAGATTAAGCTTAGGATTAGGGACTCTCCTGGCGCACCACTATCATCATTACCCGTCATATCATCGGGGCAACGTAGCCCCGCCTTCCAGGCGCCCCAACCTCAGAAGTGGGTTACAAGTACATGCCATTCCAGGAGAGAACACCAGGAATATCGAAAGACTACCTGGGGCATTTGCAAAAGAAAATGTTTAGTTGAATGAGTAAGAAGAAAAATACTTATAGATTTATATAGTAATTTTTTTAGATACCCCGAGCTGATTACCCGGCTTTGCCCGGGAATCTACTTATCCCGATCTTTTTTGGCATAAATGAGCTGAAAGACAAAAAATGGTTATTGTGAGTTATTCGTAAAAGATAGACATATGCTGTCGTGGACTTTTTTGTATATATTTTTTGAGATATTTAATATTCTGTGTACATTAATTTGGCGTATACGTTATGATTTACGCAGCTTAAGCAATTTAAACGTCCAAAAAGTTCCGAAAAAAATATTTTTCTCTACGAAGAGAAACCCCTAAGTGTGAAAGAGTTCAGTATTACAACCCTCTTATAATCTAAAACCTTCCTGGGAAACTCCTGAACATTATGCAAAAAGCCCCATCACAATCGGATGAATGGTATGACATCGCGTAAAGGTCAGACAGACATACATTCATTTTTATATATATATTAATATAGGTTCTTCGTGCTCCTCAAATGTGCACATGTGACCTAGACCCATTGACATGCATGTTTGAAAAGGCGACTGACGGCTCCGCTATCTGGTGGCACAACATAGAATTTCCGATGGATGTAGATTCTGTAAGCAATTTCTACACTGCGGACATTACGTGCTGTTGTACCTGTTTCTATTATGCAAGTGCTGAGGTCGTCTGCAGAAACATTTTATCCCCAGCAGATAAAGGTTCACATCTACATTTTTAATTCTCCGTCATGTCTGTATCGGACATCCAGTTAACAAATGGGTCTGTATGGTATATGCGACGTTATAAATACAACGTACAGAGTGCGGCATAATTCAGTTAACCTCTGCACATAATAATAATAATAATAATAATAATAATAATAATAATAATAATAATAATAATAATAATTAATAATAATAATCATAATCATAATCATAATCATAATCATCATCATCATCATCATCATCCTTTCAACTATTAGGCCCAGTGGCCCGTTACGGTCTCCCGTCATCTCCGAAAAGGTCGACCCACAGATCTTCTGCCTCGAGGAATGTAGTGAAGAATTTGTTTTGGTATTCTGTGACGATCCATGCGCTGAATATGGGCTAGCCAATTGTTTCTATATTTTTGGAGGTATTCAGATATAGGTACGATGTTTAACTCTCTGGCTATTGTTGAATTTCTTTGGTGGTCTAGAAGGCTATAGCCTGCAGTTCGTCGCAGAAATTTCATCTCCGTGGCTGTAATATGACGATCATCCTGAGTTCTGATGGTCCAAGCTTCACTGCCATAACAGATTATGGGTCTAGCGAGAATTTTATAGATTTTCATTCTTGTGTGTCTCTGCACTTTTGATGGTTTAAAAACTTGGTTGATAATTCTTAAAGCTTTATTATAGTTTTGTATTTTAAAGGATATATCACATTCTTCATTATAAGTTAATAATAATAATAACAATGACAATGATAATGGTAATGATAATAATGATAATGGTAATAATGATAATAATGATAATAATAATAATGATAATGCTTTATTTTAGCTGGCAGAGTTAAGACCGTAAGGTCATCTCTTTCACTCAACCAGCGATAGTAAAATTATACAAAATATTACATACTTATTACAATTTTAATATATTATTAAAATATAGACTAAACAAAAGACAATGGTGATGTGATCTAATACTAGCTAATACTAACAAAAATATGGAATAAAATAAAATTAAAATAATATAAAATTAAATTAAGTAACTAAAGCTTCCCAGATGATTATTTACAAAATGCTGAATATAGTTGTTATGCAGTTAGGAATGCAACATCGCTCATAAAGAACTTATATTTTATAACATCGATGTTTTAAAAAGTAAAATATCGATATCGAAATCATTGATGTTCATGAACGATATATCGACGTTTTTTCGATGTTTTCAAAACAAATTAAAAGCACAAAATAATGTTGAAAATGTTTATTAATTATTTATTTCACAGAACAGAATTTAAAAACAACAATTTTGACAAACTTGTGCCTAGTAAGCGATTTCTTTATTGGGTAATCGTAGTCCCATCCTCTGAAAACAGCTGCTCACTCTGAAAACAGCACCGACGTTGCTACAATAGGCAAATATATCATCGCCAGTTTATATAGGCCACGAAATAAACTTTTCATGTAATCCCACATTTCTAAGGACTATGCTTTAGGCCTACAGGAGATGACATAAACATGTGAAATTCTGATTCTGCTTTGTTTTATCTGATGTTTTATTTTTTATGTTGTTATGCGTTAATTGTTTGTGGTAACTCCATATGTCACGCTCGGATTCATTATTTTCAAGCCTTTCAGATTCGTCAGAAGGCTCAGTTAATATAACTGCTGCTTGCATACTGGTTAAGTATTTTATATGATTAATGACTTACTCTTAGCAGTCGTATCTTTGAAATGCATTTGATTGAAGCGTGGATCGAGAGCGGTTGCGGTAGCCAAGGATGAACAAAGTTTATCGAAACCATTTGACACCTTCTTTTCAGTTTCAGGTTTTAATGAAACTGTGCTCTCAAATGTTGGTGAAAAAAAATTCTGACATACCCCATGGACAGTTTGTGACTGAGGAAGCGAACGAGCAGTGAAAAATAATACAATAGATAGCGCTAGGAATGACAAGATATCGTTCATAAAACATCGTTCATAAAGAGCGATGTATCATCGATGTTAGGGATTTAATATCGATGTTTATGAACAAAATATCGATGTTTTAAAAATATCGATGTATCGGTTGCATCCCTATATGCAATTAATGTTTCCAATATCAGTTAATTTTACGAGTATTTGAGAATAAACTTCTTAGGAAAATTTTTGGGCCAAAGAGAGATGAACAGACAGGTGAATGGAGAAGACTGCTAACGGTGAATTACATGGTCTTTATAGGAAGCCAGATATAATTAGAACAGTTAAGTCTCATAGACTGCGATGGGCAGGACATGTGGCACGAATGGGGAATGAAAGATGTGCATGGAAGATTCTTGTAGGAAAACCAGAAGGAAAACGCCCAGTTGGTAGACCAAGAATGAGGTGGGAGAATAACATTAACTATGATTTGAGGGAAGTAGATTATACAGGGGATGATTGGAAAACATTGGCTCAGGATAGGGATAGGCCTATATGGAGAGCTTATGTCCGCGCGGCCATGAACCTACGGGTTCGATAGTGCCAGTGAGTTAGTTAGAGTTAGTTAATATCAGTTAATTTGGATTTAAATAATGATAGTGAGGGAAGTGAGTTCCATGCTCTAGTCATAGATTTTGTGTAAGATTCAGAGTATAGACATATCTTATGCTGCGGTATAGAAAGTAAAGAAGAGTATTGTGATCTTGTTCCTAAATTGTGAGGAGCCGATTAATTCTGATAACGCATTGATAAATACTTACTTACTTACTTACTCACTCACTGGCACTATCGAACCCGTAGGTTCATGGCCGTGCGGACATACGCTCTCCATACATCAATATCCTGAGCCAATCCTTTCCAATCATTCCCTGTATAATCTACTTATCTCAAATCATAGTTAATGTTGTTCTCCCACCTCATTCTTGGTCTACCACCTGGGCGTTTTCCCTCTGGCTTTCCTACAAGAAGCTTACATGCAAGTCTTTCATTCCCTATACGTGCAACATGTCCTAACATTCCATGTTCCTAGGAACATGTCCCTGTGTTTGAGCCTTTGGCATGGGTTCCCTGAAGTAGTCCCGCCCGGAGAACCGAATGGGGAACTATTTGACTTCCGGAAAATTTTACCCCAGTTGAACCCATGTCCGCATTTTTTGACGGTTGTATTTTTACGGCGAAAGATCGTCACTCTTTCGACCAAGGTACTTTTTTCGTCTTGCTTATCACCTTCGACCAGTCCGGCATGGGTAACCCTATTGGCAGCAATGCTACCGCTGGCATAGCTCTCAGGTTTATTTAAGCACGCAAGCCACTCCACCACGACAAGGTTAAATAACTTGGTAAATATGTGTGCAGAATTTGGAATTGTAAAGTATGTAAATGTAAAGTTCTTTTGTCATTTAGACGTAGCCTTGATAAGGCCTTGATATGAAGAAGACACATGGTCATAACGACCGACGGAGATTGAATATAAATCAAATGAACGTATGTCAGATTAGTCAGTAATATGTCGCAGTAATCGAAGTGTGGAATTACATGTGTCTGTACAAGTATTTGTTTTAATTTTGTGGGATGGCAGTTTTTAAACCTATTTGGGGAGTGAAGAATTGAGAACACTTTCTTGCAGGTATTATTCACCTGGATTTTCCTGTCTAGGTGTAGGTCCATGGTTGCAAAGAAAAACAATCAGATTGCTTGAAACTGGGGTTTGAAAACGGAACCTTCAGAATATAATCTCGAACACTACTGCTTAAACAACAATGGAGGTCACTTTGAACAGTTTCGGTAGTTTTTTGTATGGATGTTGTAAGCTATATAAAATAATATATTTGCATTTTAGATTAACTGACTTATCTTGCACCCTGTATTATGAACACTCTAGGACGAAGATGAAATGATAACATTAATCGATTAATGACAGTAGCTGGAAAATAAAATTGCAAGTTAAATTTATTTATAGTCGACATGTATTGCATGCAATTAATTGCCTTGAATCACGCGAAACAATTTTTAATTGTTTATTTCTGATAGCAGTGGGATTCTATTGAATATATACACCTTCCGAGCTAAGTTCCAGTTGTAATGCAAACAAATCTAATGTATGACTGCATATCCATTGATCGAATAATGGTTTAGGTTTAAGTGTGTAAGAAAATCTACTTCGTTCTCCAACACTTGAAATAAAGTAAATAAAAATAATAAACATATTATCTAGCACATGTGTACGTACATAAGTTGAATGGGGAAATCTTAAAATATGTAATTATAATTTTTTTGTGGAATATTCCGCAATACAATGTTTTTCCTTCAATCCAAAGTGATTTGTCGCCAGAGGTTTCTGTCTTTGTCATCTTCTCTCAAATCTCTAGCTTCCATACTTCTCCTCACTCCATCTATCCAACGTTCTCTAGGTCTGCCTCTTCCACTTCTTACATTAGCTTTCCAATCAAGGATATGTTATGGCATTTTATGTTTTTCCATTCGTATGTGGTGACCATACCATTTCAAACTTTTTCTTCTATTTTTTCTAATACATTTTTTTTTTCAACTTGCATAATTTCCCTTATTGTGCTGTTTCTTACTTGATCCCTTCTTGAAATTCTTGTCAATCGCCTCCAAAAATCTATTTCTACTGCTAACAGCTTGTTGGTTTGTTTTCTACTTACTGTCTAGGTTTCGGACCCATATAATAAAATGCTTTGTAACAGAATTTGAAATATAGTTTTCTTCGTTCTGTATGTTATATTTCTATTCCAAAGCACCAATGGTTCTTTTTCCATCTGTTATTCTTCTTTCAATTTCTCTAGTTGAATTATCATTTATCTAAAATAGTTCCTAAATATTAAACATTTTTAACATCACGTATTCTTCCTGAATTACATTGTAAATCATCTGTTGTATAATTACAAATTTAATGCATTAAATAAACATTGTTATATTCTTTCGCACGCGCACGGCAGAATACGTTGCAATTTCAGTTGTTTTAAAAAGGACGGTTTCTGTATAATTTCTTTAAACATTGGAAAATAAACTATATGAAAAGCGGAGAGAAACAAATGAATTTGAATGTTTTCAAACAGTTTAGTGAAAACATATCCTACTTAGTCATTGATAATGTAGTGAAAATAACAGCAGAATTTACAGGCGAGTCAGCAAATAACATGTATTCTGCTCGTAATGAAATCACATTATGTGATCTAGTCGTAAATCAATTTAAATATATATATTTTAAATAAAATAGCTAAAACTCCATTTTAGTTTTAATGTTTTCTTTTAAAAATGTTTGGTTGTACTTGTTCAGTGAAATAATTTAAATTTCGAAAAAAGTTTGCTATTCTTCTTCAATCGTAATCTCCTTTCCTTTAAGGGAGGAAAGGAGATTACGAGTATTTGAGAATAAAGTTCTTAGGAAAATTTTTGGACCAAAGAGAGGTGAACAGACAGGTGAATGGAGAAGACTACATAACAATGAACTACATGGTCTTTATAGGAAGCCAGATATAATAAGAACAGTTAAGTCCCGTAGACTGCGATGGGCAGGACATGTTGCGCGTATGGGGAATGAAAGACGTGCATGGAAACTTCTTGTAGGAAAGCCAGAAGGAAAACGCCCAGTTGGTAGACCAAGAATGAGGTGGGAGAACAACATTAACTATGATTTGAGGGAAGTAGATTATACAGGGAATGATTGGAAAGCATTAGCTCAGGATAGGGAATGTTTGGGAGAGCTTATGTCCGTGCGGCCATGAACCTACGGGTTCGATAGTGCCAGTGAGTAAGTAAGTAAGTAAGTAAGTAAGTATTCTTCTTCAAACAAATATGATGAACTACTTTCCTTCCATGGGGCACGCCGTAGCGTAGTGGTTAAGGCACTGAGCTACAAGCCGGAGGGTCGAGGGTTCAAGTCCCGTTGGCGTCAGGATTTTTAAACTGACCCAAACCCTCTGGCGGTACTATGGCCCTGGGGTCCACTCAGCCTCTAACTGAAAATGAGTACCAGACGCTTGTTCTGGGGTAAAGACGGCCGTCACGCAGGGCTGACAACCCGGCTGACATAAAGTGCCGATTGTCTAGAAAAAGTGGGAGCCCTTAACCTCCTACTACCCCAAGGGCCTCCTGAGGCCTGTTGTGGGATCACCTTACCTTACTTACTTTCCTTCCATATGTGAAAAGTTAGAGAATATGTATTTTAAAAACGTTGACAAGAAATAGGGAAACTTGCCAGTGAGTGTTTACTATCGAGTGAGGCCAAGAAGTGGATTCAAGAATAGCTCTAAAGACATCAACCTGAACTAATGGCTCTAACCTGAACAGTAGGGAAAAAAACTATAAAGAATAACTTAATTGTCCAATACATTTGTTTTGTACAAGCGTTCATTTCCTCTTGTCAAAGATAACAGTAGCTTTCATTGTTTCCACAAGGAAATAGTAAATTAATTTAATTCTCAAAATCTCTGAGAAGCTGAACTCGATTAACAGAGCATTCTCAGAATTATTTGTCTCTGTTTTTTTTTTCAACTAATTATTTAAGTGTCAACAGTTTTTTGCAATTTTTGCATCATCAAGATTTAAACTATAAATAGGAGGAGGAGAAGAAAATATTAATACTTTAAAATTCCTGTTGAAATAGATGTAATTACACCTAATATAAAATCCATTAGATTACCGGCAACTATAGGCCCCTACATATAAAAACGAATGATGTTGTTCTGTTTGTCCTTTATAGACTTCCTAAATCGATAAAAACCGATTCTTCGTGAAAATTTGTATATACAGTGGTGTCAGATGCGGGTATTATACTAGATGTTGGGGAACTTGGTCTCTTCCACTGCCATCTAGTAGCTCCTATTACAAGTAAGCAAATTAAAGAGTATATTTTTACTTTATAGCAGTGATACACTATCGATGTTATAATTAAACATTTGGACATTGAGCAATGCAAGCTTAATATGACATAAGAAAATAAATGCTCGGACGGGACTTGAACCCGGGATCTTCTGGATTGAATACCACACAGTGCGTTTTCCGATTACGCCACCGAGCATGTCTAGTACAAAACATATCATATATAATATATATATATATATATATATATTATATACTAGATGTGTAAACTCGGGGGTCTCCACTGCCATCTAGTAGCTCCTATCACAAGTAAGCAAATTAAAGGGAATATTTTTACTTTATAGCCAGTGACGCTTTATCGATGATAATAGTTTAAATTTTTGAGACATTGAGCAATGCAAGCTTAATATGACATGATAAGAAAAATAAATGCTCGGACGGACTTGAAACCCGGATCTCTGGATTTGATACCACAGTGCGTTTTTCCGCATTACACCACGAGCAAGTCTAGTACAAATATTCATTTTTCTTATATATATATATATATATATATTATATATATCTATATATATATATATATAACACTAATATAGAAAATACATTAAAGAACTCATTGATATCATCATCATCATGATATTTGGTAGGACCTGTCGCCTGTATTTTTCAATGGTGATCTTTGAATCCATCTACGTCTTGGCCTTTTCCGAATCATTCTTTCCTTGTGGTTGATATGGTTGATATTGTACAGATGAGTTGGGTAATCTTTCCCTTTCCATTCTCAAAACATGTGTTTTTAATTTTGTTGTATATTTGTTATTATCATTTAATATATTTTCGGCTTTCAACTCTTTTTTTATATCCTTGTTTTATTTGGTGATCTAAGCTTATGAATCCAAGAAATGGTCTGAAAAATGTCATGTGTTGCTGCTTCCAATTTATTATATAGCATCTATATATATCAATCCATAGTATTGTGTATCGATTATACGCATTGTCTCACTGCCAAATCATAGTCATTTTCATTGCTATGCTTGCAGCTTTACTAGGGAATTGTGTAGGTGTGTAGCTTCCGTCGCTTTCCACACCGGTGAAGGATTGATGATGATGATGATGATAATGATAAGGATGATGGCCATAATGATTTCGGGTACCGTTTGGGCCTTAAAGTTTTCCTGACATTTGTCTTACAGGTGAGTGAAAAACCCCGATAAAAACTCACCCAGAAAAACTGCCCGAACCGGTGGATCGAACCAGGGCTCGCTGCTGATATGGCAGCACGAAATCTGAGGACCATAGCAGAGTTTTGGACTTTCTTATATTTGTCTTATTATGTCATTTAGTATATATATATATAGGGAAGTTCGGGTAATGTGGACGCATTCTGTTTGAGTGGACCCTGTTATATATCTTCATTTAATTGGTGCTTCCCTCGAACAGAAAATATTTCAACTTCTTCCCTCATCATCTTTGGCGGGGTTCAAGGCCAATTTATTTTATTTTTTGTGAAGAAGGGTTTATTTATTTGTGATATTTATGAAAATGACCACTTTAAACGTTTTCAAACTAAGAATCAATTCTTAATTTCTGCTATTGAATATTACAAATGTTAAAAAAAACTTCTACATGTATTATATTATGTAGATGTAGATGCTGTTTTAATATACTGACGGGTTTGTTTTGATATTATGTGACATTGTAGCTGTGTAAAATAATTAAACATAACGAAGGAATTCGGTTAATGTGGACCTTCCACGCGGGCCTGGGTCCACTTTACACGAATACATCATTTTATCAATGAGAATGCTATTTGTAAAAAACATTCACTTAATTAATTTTATTTAATACCCTTATAATTTTACTAAACACAAAGACTGTCGCTTTCTGCAGTTGAATGACGTGTGAATGTTGTAATCAAAAATTATTTTTTCAAAACATTAAATAAATATCAACGCTTTTTAATTATGAACTGACTACTTAAATGTGTTCACTAAATAATAAGGGAATAAAAAAAAGCTTAAAACTATAAAAAATAATAAATAATTTAAAGATAAAAGCAAAAAAACTCTTTCACGTCATACACGAAGTCATACATATTTTCAGATTAATCTGTGCCTGTCTGTATAAATTAATAGAGTAAATTAATTTAAAAATGTACTAAAAGCTAAGGTGGACTCTGGGATCCACTTTCTCCAATATGGAGGTTTAAAGTGGACCTTTCTTGTAATGTAAACAAGTTTATAAATTATGAACACGTTTCCATATTTGAATAAAATAACAATGCTATTTTATAGTTACAACACTAATGATAATCACTATTTATTAAACAAAATTCAAATCCCGTAATTAAAAGAAGAAAAATAACAATATATATATATATATAAATTATATATATATATTTGTCTCGATGGTAGCGTGCTGCCTTGTCACGCAGTGGGTCCGGGTTCGATTCCCCGGTCGGGACAAGTTTCCTGGATGAGATTTTCCGGTGTTTTTCCTCCACCTTAGACAAATGTCAACTAACTTTGAGGCCCAAAAGGTCCCCGAACATCTTCTGGCCATCATCATCATCATCATCATCCCACGGTGTATAAACCAACGAGAAGTTACCACACCCATAATTCCCTAGTAAACCTGCAAAGCATAGCATGGAAATGCTACGATTGCAGAGAAGGACTGCCCTAGGGCAGAACATTAAAGACTATAATTATGTAGGAAATATTGGCACCAGTCTTATTAATCTTTATGCTATATAGGCCTATAGTTAGGCGCATTTTATACATGTTGATAGATCAAAGACCTATGTAGTTAGCGCAATTTCACTTTATATATGAATTCATTGACTTGTACTACATAGAGTAGGCTTGTATTTTGTCCTAATGACACTTTATAACTGATAAAAATTTGATTTGTGCCAGGAATAACAATACGTTTACTGATGGATAATCAATACCTTAATACCTCATTTCCATATCACTGTAATTACATGGAAAAAAAAAAAAGGAAATACAAGTTGGTTTTTGTAGTTATCCGTAAAATGTAGACATACAGGGTGTCTAATTCAAACCTCCCACATTTTAATTAATCATAAGTTATGATTCATAACTAACAAAGTATGCGGAATTAATGAATGAGGTCGGTATTAAACGAAACAGAAACTCAAAGAATTTGCATTGCCACACACTAAAACACCTCTATATGAAGGGTCCAGGGGAAAAAACGATGAATGTCACATTAAACTTCAAACTGAGATAAATGGATTTTAAGTTTTGAAACGCTATATCATTTCCCTGCACATTTTCAAAGACTTATAAAACGTAACCCATAGCTTCTTTAAACAGTTTTCGCCTTTTAAATGTTACTAGGGAACAGTACAAACACTAAGAATATGAAACCTCATTTTTTGTGATTTTGTGACATTCATCGTTTTCCCCTTGGACCCTTCATATGTGCACCATTTCTTCAATCTTTTCTCTGAAACACGTGTCCGAGCACCTTCTGACTATTTTTGACGCTTCCAGTCGCCAGAAACTTCTCAAGCCATGCCTTAATGGTCTTCCCATCAGGTGCATTTCCTCCATATTCTCTCCAGTAATTTCTTTGCACTGTAATTATTGACTTCGTCTCTGCATACCAGAAAACAGTTTGTGCTCGTTGCTGAGGAGTCACCATTTTGTTTTATGTCATTATTGTCCAACATGCAACAGATGAATTAACTGCAACAATGAAAACAATACATCTTTGAGTTTCTCTTTCTTTTAATACCAACCTCATTTCATAATTCCGCATACTTTGAGAGTTATGATTAATTAAAATATGGGAGGTTTGAATGGGACACGATGTACGCTGTAGTGAACTTTTTTGTAGAAAGTTTTGAGATATTCAATTCTGTGTACATTAATTTGGTATATTTGTTATGGTTTAGGCAGCGTAAGTCATTTAAGCGTCCAAAAAGCGATTTTTTTTAAAGTGAATCGATGCGTTTTATTTTTTAGCTCAGGCCCTATAGTATGTGCGGTAAAATTTTATGTTAATTGTCCCAGAAAAATCTCTAAATTATGGTAAAAAACCCATTCAAATCGATCAAGTAGTTTTTGAGTCCATAAAGTACAGACAGATAGACTCGCACTCATTTTTATATATCTTCTTGTATCTTGTAAGCCCTTGTTTCCTTCGAGGAGATTTAGGCGCTCTCCCCCTATAGGGAAGAAATTGTACCATACTAATTTAGTTACATTTATTTTCATATAGATGTCATTGAAGTGGCCCGTGGTCAGCGTTCCGCCTCAAATTGACATCTAGGAAACCAAGGTAGTACCAGGACGGGAAAATTCGGTAAATTTTGCTTAGATATCTTTTTATTCAGGCTTAAGGAACTTTTACGAGCCTAAAAATCTTCAGACTCGGGACCCATGGCTTAAAGTCCCACCCGGAGGACTTGCTCCTAGGATTTTTCCATCCTAAAAAAATCCATGGATCCCGGCCGGGTTTGAACCCGCGACCCTCGGGACCAGAGGCAAGGAGCATAACCACTAGTCCACTGTAAAGATTTTAAAACCATTAGTGACATTACTCTATGACGTATATAAAAATGAAGACAGTCATATAATATATAAAAGCTTTAATATAATGAGAAGGGGAGTTTATGAGACACACGTTATAAGCAGTAATATCCATGAAGCTGGAAGCTTCTCGGTTCATTAACTACATCCAAATTAGTGACACTGATGATGCGATACCTCCCAGGCTTTAATTTTAATGATGTAATTTAGCTGTTAACTGACGTCGCCTGCACCGCATAAGTTATTAATATTTCAGTTCGTATATGTGCCCTTGTTTAAGAGTACAATGTAACTTTTATGTAACAGCAACCATAAAATTAACAAGTCTTGCCCCTCATCTAACAGGGGAACTGTCAGCCATTACATACCGAAACTTACCTTGGAATTTGAAGGATTCTTTACAACATGTGACTCGAAAAAAAATCCATCATACACCATGCGCATGCGCCAACAAACGCGAAGCGGTTTACACTATGGAATTACAGAATGCAGCCAACATATACACGATATTTAATGAATCTAAACGCAATTTAATTACTCTAACCTGTGAAAGACCAACCTAAAAGCTAACCTAACGCAATATAAGCACTCTAACTTGTGAAAGAATGTAACGTCCATAAATAAATAGTAAGTTCTGAACTTCTGAAGTATATGTGTACAGTTAATTAGTACATACTCTGTTGGCTGCACTGGATATTCGTTAAAATCAACATGGCTGCCACGTCTTCATGCGTATGTAGTTACATATAGATATGTACCCCAAAAGGGAGTTAATGACCAATTAGGTTCAATTAATTTTGTTTTACAACCAATCACAGCCGTGTCCCATTTCGCTCTTTATCGCCTCCTGCTTTTGTGATAAAGAAAACTCCTACCTTTTAATATTCTGAATAGGTCAGAGCATTATTTTGCAGTGACTGACTCTCCAACAAATACATTGAATATAGCAAATAGTGAACAGATACCCACGAACTACACATTTGATAATTCTGTGTTCAATAATTGTGTTTTTAAATAATGACTTTACTGAGTTGTTTACTAAAAAAATAATGAATAACCTATAATGTTGGTTATATAATATACAGTTTGACGTATATAATTTTTTCTCTACTAGGGTGAACTTTTACAATATTGCGATCCTATTTGGAAATACATAATATGATCAAGTTGCAGTGGATAAACGAAAAATAACCAGACATTTCTGATTTGTTTTCAAACATCGCCGTTTACATTAAATATGTAAATATTTTAAAATACCCGTAACTATATTTAAATAATGTTTTTTGAGTAAACAGCTTAATTTTATTCGTTAAATAGCCCTAACAAATGCCACTTTTGATTTCCAAAATCCTCTAGATAATTCTCTCGTCACTTGGTGACTCATGCATTTATAGATGATTTGGAAATCACTCGTGACATTACTTATGAAAAATATATTGAAATAATCGTTAGAAAAAAAGTAAAGATCATTGTAAATTTGAAAAATGAATTACCAAGAACGAAGTTTGACAGGAGTTTATGAAGGAATTAAAGAAGTCTCGTCACAGGTTGTAAAGAATAGCCGAAATTTCTTCCGGAGAAGTGTTTATATATACAAAAGCAGTTAAAAAAACTGCCGTTTTTAACTGCAAGGCATTAAAATTCAGCGTCAAATCAATTTTCATTTTCAGTCTCCAAACGTTCAGCTTTAAAAATGATAAATATTCTGTTTTATTGAAATTATTATTTAATCCCCATTTTTATATTGTAATAATAATGATAATAATAAAATAATATTTTATTTGGTTCCAAATTTCAATAAATGAATGGGTGTTCTTTTTACAAATGTTTGTTTTAACAAAATAGACGTCCTTACAGCGTTTTCCATCCAAGAGATGGTAGGAACTTTTTATATAGCAACATAAAAAAGGTATCTTTTGAGATTACAGAAATTGCGACGAAAATAATGTGTGGACGTTAAGAAGTTATCCACGACACACTTGAACGATCATCCGTCGTGTGAACTAGTTCAGCGTTTTATGGTTGTTTGTCCACTTGGGTATTTTCATCTTCTTTCTTTCCTTATTTTCATTCTTTCTTCTTGTTAAAAATACACCATTGCTATAAGAAACACAGAAACGACTGAACTTCTTTAGACATGTCATAGAAACATGCTAGTGACATTACTTGATACACCTGCTTTAATAATAAATCTGAATGATATTAATTGCTACATTTTAACGAACTATAAATGAGAACTTCTTCTATCAGAATTGATTTTTGTTCAAAAAACTATTATTAAAATCATGAAGGCCTCTCAAAACATATTTCATCTTCGGAAAAAATAAATTCTAATTGAGCAAGACGGATATAACAGTAGGTATTGATATTATTACTTACGACCAGCCTCATGGGCTAGTAGTCAGCGTTCCTGACTATAGTTCATGAGGTCCCGGGTTCGATTCACGGTCAAACGATAGGAATTTTTCCTTAAAGGAAATTATTCCTGTGGTTGCCCATGGTCTGGAATTTAGGTTAAGTTTAGGTTAAGAACTCTCCTGGCGCTTCATTATCATTTATCTATCATCCATCATACCATCGGGGTAACGTAACTCAGCCTTTCAGGTGCCTCAACCTAAGAAATGGATTACAATTCTACCATGGCCAGAGGAGAAAAGTCAGAAATGTCATAAAAGACAACTGATGGTATTAGACAAAAATAATTAAAATAATTTTAATACATAAATTACGATAACAATGTTAATACTGGCCTTATTTCATAATGTCCCATTCAAACCTCCCACATTTTAATTAATCAGAACTCACAAAGTATGCGGAATTATGAAATGTATTTACTATAATGTACTATAATGTATTAAAATGATGGCAGTCATATAATACATAAGAACTTTAATATAATAAGACGAGGACCCTAGATAGAGAAGAGATAAATTACAAGATTTTTATCATTTTTTTGTCATTTATGAGACACACGTTATAAGCAGTAATATTCATGAAGCTGGAAGCTACTCGGTTCATTAACTACATCCAAATTAGTGACACAAATTAGTGACACAGCGAGAATAAAAACAAGTTGATAGTTCAGAAAAGGTACTGTTGACTCAAAAGAGAAGATTAACACACAGGTGAAGGGCAGAAAATTACATAACAATGTGCCCTTAAGCTGCCTTAAGAAACTGCTAAAACTTGAAATCTGATTCAGAAAATAACAGTAATAAATATTAGTAGTGTAAGACTCATATTTAGCAGTGGTAACTACAATGCTATTTCATATAATATCCATCCATAGTAATTCTGCCCGAAGGCAGGTCCTTCACTGCAATCATAGCATTTTCATGCTATGCTTGCAGCTTTACTAGGGAATTGTAGGTGTGGTAGCTCCCCGTTGCTTTCCACACCGGTGAATGATGATTTCGGGGACCGTTTGGGTCTTAAAGTTTTCCTGACATTTGTCTTACAGGTGAGGAAAAACCCCGATAAAGACCTCACCCAGAAAAACTGCCCCGACCGAGGATCGAACCCGGTCCCGCTGCGTGACAAGGCAGCACGCTACCTCGAGACCACAGCGGTGGAATGTATATGAGCACTACTAATATACACTTCTAATAAGCGGTCTGTTTTATGAGTTAAGATATACTGATAAAAATAGTTAGCAGTGCATACAATTTAAAAGCAATACAACAAATTTTTCAGTAGAGCATTCCTTAAGTCTTTTTTCATTTTGCAGGCTTTTACTGAATTACTTAGCATTTTTACTTGGAATATAAGCTTATCATTTAAGAATTAGGCTATACTTGGCACAGTTATTTTCCTGTGGTAAAATTATAGATCAGGTGATAGCTGGTGTCGCCAATTTAATATCATCGTAAGTTGGACGTGGGGTCGTATTCACGTAGTTTTGGCGTAAATAATCGACACAGATGATCGTGTAATACTTCACAATAACTTAATTTAATTATAAAAACCACCAGTAATAATTCGCTCACAATTTGCAGTAATAATTAATCTTGTTTTAAAGTTTATTTCACACACAATTATTTTATAGTCTCTGAAGAATAGTTTCTCTTTGTGATCTCAGTTATCGCTGTCATAACACGACTGATTCTATTTCAGTTCGCGATCACAGATTATATAGGATGGGGTGGGAAACTTTCAGGCCCTTCGTCAAGACACTTCCAGTATGGAAGTTTATGGTTGATCTTTCCCGAAAGGGGAAGTAGAAACTAGTAGAGATCTCTTGAAGGGGAGCCTTGACATTTCGATGATCTGCGCGGGTCTTTCGACTCGCGAGTCGGCGACTCACGAATCTATTTCTACCACTATTCCCTGCTTCGCCCGCGAAATTCAAATGTCGTTATTGTCACGCATTGAAGTATTAAATACATTAACGGCAAACGACTTAATGCAATATAACAGCTACAAATTTATCAAGTGTAATCAAAACAATGTATTTGTTGATTTTATTTTTACTTTTGGTACTTAGGAAATGAAATGAGATAAATTAGACTATACATTAGTAACAAAAACCTAATAAATTAAAAATCCTTAAACTTTTATTTAAATTTTCTTAACCGGGTTTCACTCTTTTACTAAACAGTTGTCCTTACAAGGCTGGGTGGATCCCTATTCGGATATTTTCTCTAAATTTATTTTTTTATAGTAATACGTTTTATAAATAGTTCCACAAATTATTTTGTTTTATGAAATTCATATTTTGAATCATATTTTGAGTATTTAGATAAATGTCTAAATTCAATCTCATGTTTTCTTTTTTATCCAATTGACCCTACATCGAATTAATGAATTAAAAATGTGTATGATATAGCCGAGAGTTGAATCTGAGATGATAATCAAATGTACTACTCGTTACATAGAGACAGTCGTAATTAATTAACACATATTAAGAAGATAAGAATATTATATAGTTGGCTTAGTAATTTATTTTACAGACGGCTTCAAAGGCAACTGTTTCCCTCTGGTTTAAAAAATACATTGTTACTGCCAAGTAGATCCGGGGAGTTGTTGTTAGAGGCTTCTAAGACGCCGCTCCAATCACCAAAAACTGAAAACAGTTCTGTGTCAATGATGTCTTCGCATTTTTAAATGACGTTTCCATGTCTACTCCACGTGGATATAATTATCTCAACAGCGTTGCAACTTCTATCTTTTGCAGCATCTTTAGTTGGTAAAAATTTATTCTAGTGAATAAAACGTGACAACGCTGCTTGACATGCTAAATACTTATGCGTGCAAAATAGACCTACCTAACCACAAAGCCAAGCGCCAGTAAACTAAATGACTGATCCGACTATGCAACACACTGTACAAACTATCAATCAGCAGAGATATTTCTGTTCACTGTTCTCGTGCGTGAAGTTAACAGCTATTTTAATCCGCTGTGGAATTGTATTCGGAAAAAACAGAACGATTTGTCTGCTCAGCCAGGTCCATTTCCTGATAGGTCAAGATTTACATATATTTATTTTCGTTTGGCTTAGTGTGCTCCGCGGTATTTTCAGTTCACGTTTTCTTTTCTTCACACAACACATGTTACTGACATTTCCTGACAAGTCACTGTTAAAACTTTTGAAATAAGCGATCAACAGAGCCCGCATTTTTATGCACTAAAATATACGATTGCTATATACTGTAGTAGCCTATAATGAGAAGTAAGTCTACACTATATCCAAGCTAACTTTCAGTTGTACTGTAATAGTATATAACGATGCGAGGTTGGGAAGTGTTTTTTTACAGAATCAAGGAAAATGTTTAAAACCCGAACGACAGCGAGGTTTTTAATTTTCGAGATTCTGTAAAATACTTCACAAACGTACGTTGTACATTATTTTTTTGCGCGATGGTGTTTTCAAAATAATAAATAATAGTAAAATAATAACGTATTTGTTGGAAATATTTGCGTTCATTATGAACAATTGACTAACGTTAACTGTGTGGGCAACGTTTATTAGTTGAAAATACAGGAGGCCGTGAGATCAATTAGTGATAAAATGGCAGCAAGTACGTATTTATCGGCTCATCACAATTTAGGAACAAGATCACAAGACTCTTCTTTACTTTTGATACCACAACACAGGACCTGTCTATACTCTGAATCTTACACAATATCTATGGCTAGAACATGGAACTCACTTCCCAGTCATGTCAGGGTCTGTCAATCGCTATCATTATTTAAATCCAAATTAACTGATATCTTAAGTTCGACACAATGAAAACATTAACTGCATAACAACTATATAGAGCATTCCATTAATAATCATCTACTTACTTTATTTTATACCATTTTAATTTTATTATATTCTATGTTTTTGTTAGTATTAGCTAATATTAGATTACATCATCATTGTATTTTGTTTAGTCTGTATTTTAATATCTTAAAATTCTAATTTGTACGTAATTTTTGTATAATTTTACTATTCGCTGGTTGAGTGGAAGAGAAGGCCTTATGGCCTTAACTCTGCCAGCTAAAATAAATTATTATTATTATTATTATTATTATTATTTATTATTATTTATTGTTTTATATTGTTTCAAGTAAAGATCAGTTCATTTAAAATGCAGTGATTTGTTTTCGTATAATGTATATTAACACTACCTTTTGGCTATATTTTGTATATACATTGTACATAGAGGGCAGTGGTATTACTTCCCACACGCGGTTTGTAATATGTATTATGGTATAGTTATTTTATTACAGTATAGTTATTTATGTTGCCAACCCAGAAATGTAGGAAGTTGAACTTTAAATCATGGTCATCATTGCTGTAAGTATGACAAAACGCACTATGGCGCAAAAACAAAGTTGCATAAGGTATTACAGTATTTCGCCGACTCCGTCTTTTGGGGAACCGTGGTGCTACTTTTGCTCGTTACATGACTGAATTGCCTATGGAAGTGTCAATGATAGAAACATATGTTTTATGCTATATCGTATTTTACAAAAAATAACACTGATTACAAAATAAAATGTTATCCATAATTAGTACTTCCATGTCTTATTTATTTATGAAAAAAATATATATGGGCCTACCTGATCAGACTTTACGCTTTTTCCATGATGTCGATAGATATTCTTTATTTGTAATTTAATTAGACCTACGAGCAGAATATATGCTCAACGTTAACTGAACCGTAAATTCTGCTGTTATTTGAACCATCTCCTAAATGGCTAATGTAGGATATATTTCACTAAGTTATTTTAAAACATTCAAAATAATTTGTTTCTTTCCGCTTTTCAAAGGTTTTGCTTTTTGATGCTTCAAAAATTCTATAGGATAAGCAGCCATTTGAAACAATTGAAATTCTAAGAATTAAACAATGAAATGTTCGTATTTATTTAATGTATTAAAATTGTAAAAATTGTAATCATATATTTAAAATTCTCCCATATAACTTATAGGCTATAGACATATACTAGGTAATATATATTATTTTATTTATTTCTAGTGTTAGAAAGCGAATTATATTTTCTTACATACTAAAAGGTAAACAGTTATTAGACCAATGGAAATGCAGTTCATGCATTTGGTTTGTTTACATTACAACTGGAACTTAGCTCGGAAGAGGTATAGTGAATATCTATACTAATACATTTCATGGTAAAATTCCCTTGATGTACAGGGTGCGACAGTTAACTAGTTAACGTCTGCACATGGTTGCAAGAAAGATATCAGCTTTGAATGAAACTGGGGTTTGAATGCATGACTTTCAGAATATAATCTTAAACACTACTGCAGTACGTTATCTTTTGAATTTTGAATTATTATTTGGTCATCTGTAAACAATAGGGTGATTAATATTAAATTTTCTGATATTGTTATTCAAAATGTAGGCCTATACTTCTTTTAAACACCAGAAATTAAAATTAAAAAGTCCCTCTAGCGGTCGCAATTTTTGATGTTACACAACGAAACTCAGTATATCCTATTAAAATAAACCAAGTTAGGTATTATCCAAAACTCAGAAAAATCCGATCATTAGAAGTGGAAGTTAACATAAAATCTAAAAATAAGAATTTATTGAGTCTAGCAAACCGCCATGCTTGGTTCGTCACACAACTTTGTGTATACACATTTTCAGGTCCGGGGCTAATGTATTTTACAGGAACCCAGGATTCTACCTACAAAGGAGAATCAAAACGTATCGCTCACCGCCAACACTTAAGTAATGACCGCAGAGCTTTCCACTCATCTATTTAGCTAGCTACATTTTTAGGTACGAGTGTTTAGCTGCTATTATGTTATAAAACATTAGGTGTAGGAGTTTACACGAAACGAAAAAAAAATCATATTTCATTTATTTAGGAGTAGTAGCACACGCCGGGCATTAGCTAGTTTATATATATATATATATATATATATATTTCTTCTGTACGTGTGTTTGTCACTGAACTCCTCCTACGACTGGATCGATTTTGATGAAATTGTGTGTGTGTGTCTGATTGAGTCCCTCGATGGTTTAGATTCACAATTAGACCCTCTAAAACCAAGAGGTGTAGAAGTTCACCTGAAGGGAAAATTTAAAAATCGCTCTAGAGGTCACATTTTTCGATGTTTCACAACGAAACTCAGTATATCATATTAAAATAAACCGAGAAAAATAATATCCAAAAAATGAGCGAAATCCCACGATTAGAAGTGGAGGTTTACTTGAAACGAGAAATTAAAAACTGCCTAAACGACTGGACCTATTTTGATGAAATTTTATGGGTGTGTGTTTGAATCGGTCTCCTGGATGGTTTAGATTCACAATTAGACCCACTAAAACCATTAGGTATAGGAGTTCACCTGAAGTGAAAATTTAAACATCTGCCTAGCGGTCATATTTTTCGATGTTTCACAACGAAACTCAGTGTATCCTATTAAAATTAACCGAGGTAGGTATTCTCCAAAAATGAGCGAAATCCGACAATTGAAAGTGGAGGTTTACCTGAAATACGAAATTAAAAACTAACTAGAAACCGCCATGTTTGGTTCGTCTCAGCGCATGCCATACAATGCATTTTACTAGTATTGAATTTAATTATCCTTTAATATTTCATTTAATTAAGCGTAGCAACGCACGCCGGGTATTAGTTCTATATAAAATATTTTAATCACAGAGAATAGTAATAAGTATTTGAATTTGTTGCAGGCAGTACCATGGCCACTGTGGCCTCGTCGCTGTGGCCACCCTGTGTCCTGCTACTCGTGCTCCTGGTGCACGTAGGCTGGTGAGTATTATTAACTGAAAAGTAGATAGTGTAACTGGACGTTATGCATCAACCGGCTATGCGCCATTATGTAAGTTTTGAGAAAAATACGTTTAAAGTTTAAGTCAATGTTCACTATTTATTGTAGCGCCAAACTCACAATACTGGATATTGCAAGCTATTTTTCTTGTTTGACAGTTACGTATCATGAATCTAAGGGAGGGAACATTTGGCACTTAGCTGCATGATGCGCAATTTGGATTAAGATTTATGAAGATCTGGTTTCATAGCCGTTTGTTGCAAAGCGTAGAATCTCTGGTAGGACTGTTGGGAGTTTGCATTTTTCATTAACAATAAGGCTCTATTTAAAAATTTGGCGCTTAACAAAGTGTGCACACACATTAGAGAGCTTCATGGTGAAGTAACATAGGAACAGTAGACAATCTCAGTTTTAATGACGCTTAGGCCCGGATAATGCTTAATATCGTTGAATTGTAAAACGCGAACATACGCTTCCCGTAAATCCCTATCCTAAACTAATATGTTTCAATATTATATAAATTGCCTACATAAAAAGAAGACAATTGATGTTATTTTGTAATCTTAGGTTTGGCCTTGGCTAGTGTAGTCTCGTCACTGATTGATTTGTCGTGTCCATCTTTCCGTCGTGCCCCTCTCTCTTTCCGTCCTTTCTCATCGCAGTCTACGAGGACTTAAACTGTGCTATTACATCTTGTTTCCCATAAAGATCAGTGAAGCTCACTGTTAGATCGTTAATTTCGTCCATTCACCCGTACGTAGAACCCTTGTTCATTATTTATTAGTAGTGGGGATTATTGTTATATTATGGTTATTATTATTATTATTGATGTAATTATTATTATTATTATTAGATGTGGTATTATTGTTACTATTATTATTATGATTATTAATTTCATGTCATACAGGGGGATGCAGCAGAAGTCAGTTAACCGAAAATGTGAATGATATTATTGTCTGTAGCTTACGACATCTAATGGGTTGGTCATGTGTTAAGGAGAGAGCATGGTAACATCACAAAAATGGCATTTGATTGGGACCCCCAAGGATTGAGAAGGCCAAGGGGAAGACCTATAGGGTAACATGGAGTAAAACCATCAGGGATGAGCTGAACAGGCAGGGATGAGTTGGAATGAAATTAAGACATTGACAAACAACAGAGTGCGTTGGCGAGCTTTTATCAAGGCCCTAAGCTTCCCAGTGGAGTGACCAGGACTACTACTATTTACCACATCTATACAAAAAACAACTACCGAAATTGTTCTCTAGTTAGCAAATTACCTCAAGCAGTAGTGTTCTAGATTATATTCTGAAGGTCCCGTAATCAAATCCAGTTTCAACCATTCTGATTTTTTTCCCCTTGCAACCATGGGCAGTGGTTACCTGACTTATGCCGCATCCAGTATTTAACTAAGTAACTAACTAACTCATTGGCACTATCGAACCCGTAGGTTCATGGCCGCGCGGACATAAGTTCTCCATATATCCCTATCCTGAGCCAATGTTTTCCAATCATCCCCTGTATAATCTACTTCCCTCAAATCATAGTTAATGTTATTCTCCCACCTCATTCTTGGTCTACCAACTAGGCGTTTTCCCTCTGGTTTTCCTATAAGAAGCTTCCATGCACGTCTTTCATTCCCCATTCGTGCCACATGTCCTGCCCATCGCAGTCTAAGAGACTAATTATATCTGGCTTCCTATGAACACCATGCAATTCACTGTTATGCAGTATTCTACATTCACTTGTCTGCATCCTGTATTTATTCGTCAAAATCTCGGAAACTATCTGTAATGAAGTATCAAATATTAGATATTCAATTGTGCCAGTTATATTATATGGATGTGAAACATGGACTCTTACTTTAAGGGAGGAGGACACATTATGAGTGTTTGAGAACAAATTTCTTAGGAACATTTTTGGACCAAAAAGAGACGAACAGACAGGTAAATGGCGAAGCTGCCTAACTGTGAACTACATGATCTTTATAGGAAGGAGATATAATAAGAAAGTTAAGTCTCGTAGACTGCGACGGACAGGACATGTTGCACGAATGGAAAATTAAAGAGGAGCATAGAAGCTTCTTGTAGGAAAACCAGACGGAAAACGCCCAGCTGGTAGACCAAGAATCAGGCGGGAGAATAATATTAATCATGATTTGAGGGAAGTAGATTGTACAGGGATGATTGAAAAGCATTGGCTCAGGATAGGGATCCATGAAGAGCTTATGTCCGCGTGACCATGAACCTACGGGTTCGATAATTAGTTCGTGAAAGTTGGTTTTATTTCCGTAAGTCCTACTTCCGTTAATTTTAAAATAAAATTGAAATTTCTTCTAGAGAATGGATGTAATGTACCAAGGTCGTATATAAAAAATCTGCCGTTTTAAACTGTAAGGCACAGAAATCAAAGCCAGAATCCATTAGTGCCAACCCACTGTGCGAAGCAGATGGACTCCCTCGATGAGTAAGTACTGAGTGGAGTGAGGCGGGACGCAGTGCGGACGGCAGGTAGTGAATAATTATCCAATCTACCAATTCTGGTGTTGTACTACTTCCTCATAAGTTTAAATGAGAGGTTTGGTGTTGGATTTTATGTCTTGCAGTTAAAAACGGCAGATAACACTGAGCAACAAAAAATAAACTTTTTTTTTTCTCTCAGAAAGAAAAATATGTGATTCTGATAGTATTTTTTCTCCTGAATTCAAATATGATATCGGGTTTTCTCATCACGCAAGGTTTCCGAGAGACGCAAACACTTTAATATTTTCTACATTCGTAACTACAGAATATTCGAACATTCGGACTCACCTAGAAAGTAAGAAATGACGATTTTCTGCTATATTTCGCCTGTGGAGCATCCCTCTTGATGGTCCAACAATAATCGGCCAGCATATTAGGATTCCATTTGCCTTGATATCTCTTTTCCTTAGCTGAAATCTCCCGATGAAAGTGTTCCCCGTTTTATTTTACAATGGACAAATGGACGAAAAAACGTTTATTAAAAATAATTATTTAAATCCTTTAATTGAAATTGAAATAAAAAAACTGTGGGTGATGGAGAAATTCCGAATACACATTTGAAAACACGATAAAAAAACTGCATTAAGTACAACTATTGGTACTCATGAGACAAAAATTATGTTGACCAGTGTAATTTTTTGGACATGACCTTGTCTGGGAGAAATTTCAAGGTAGGTTTTGGCATGCAATGGTTGACAGTTCCCTTGTTAGTTTCCGAATTCTAGAGCCTTTTCCTCACTTCGTATTACCAGCTCCTTAATGCATTAATAATAAGCGTGCTGCTTAATTTTACACTGGACCGGAAATAAAACAATCTGAAAATTTTAAATTCGCTCACAATCTTATAAACTGTATCTTGAACATTTTTTATGAATCATTTTAAATTTTGTAGTAAATTATTTGTTAGTAGAGCTCAATTTTTTAACCACAACAATTCAGGGTTAACTTTTCCATCGAATGTTTAACCCACTCTCAGTTTACAAAAATATGAGTATTTTTAAGATTAAATTAAACTGTTTTATACTTCACCTCATATCCAAGTATGAAACATTTTAATTTATTCTTAAATTAAACCTCATATTGATTTTTTCCCTATAAAAGTTCAATATGAGTACTATTATTATTTTTTTTTCAATGCCCCAGTTTGTCATTTCGAATTTCTGATGTTCTCTCCTGGCATTGGCACAATTGTATCCCACTTCTGCAGTTGGGGCGCCTGGAAGGCGGGGTTACGGTGCCTTGATGATATCATTGGTGATGATGATGATGATATTGGTGCGCCAGGAGAGTCCTTAATCCTCAACTTAATTTAAGACGAATATGAATGATGATGAATGTGATGGCTATATGATGTTCGGGGACCGTTTGGGCCTTAATGTTTCCTGACATTTGTCTTACAGGCGAGGAAAAACCCGAAAAAAAACCTGACCCATGAAACTTGTCCCGACTGAGACTAGAACGCGGGCCCGCTACACGCTACCTCGAGACCGCAGTGATTACAGTGTTTTTATTATACTACTTTTTCCTTTCCAGGACTAGGTCAATTCGACCTGTTCCGGTCTTAAGTCCATCGTTTCCTTGGTCGTCCCAAAGATCTTTTTCCATGTGGTTTGTAGGCGTTGATCTTTTTGGGTTATCTTGTATTGTCCATCTTGTCTAAATGTTCTTTCCATTGGTATTTGTACTTATTATTATACAGTAATGAAAAATTCTCGCTCCCTGGAATATATATATATATATCTTATACATATATATTTTTATTAAGGATTTTCTCTACATTACAATAGTTATCCTTCAACCCAAATGTATTTTGCTCCGCCACAGATTTTTATCCTCTCTGCTGATCACGTTTCTTCTCACTTCATCCATCTACTCTTCCCTGGGTTCCCCCCTCCTCCTCTTGCCTTCAGCATTCCAATCCAGCATCATTCTTGGGATTCTATTATTCTCCATCCTCTTCAGATGTACATACCATTTCAATCTTCGTTTTTCTATTACTTCTATACTATTATCTTTAACGTTTATTACTTTTCTAATTTTCTGGTTCCGAATTTTCTCTTTTCTTCATTTTCTTGATGCCCTTCGCCAAAAATCCATTTCTGTTGTCAATATTTTTTTTTGCTTTCTGTCTACCTAAAGTCTCTGCACCATACAACATAACACTTTGTACTAATGATTTAAATACCTTGGTTTTATTATATAGACTATATATATTATTTATAATGTTATGTTTGCAGGTGCAATCAGGGGAAAGTAAATTTCAGAGAGAAGGAGAAACAGGTGTTGGATCAAATCCTGGGACCCGGACGTTACGACGCGAGGATCCGTCCTTCGGGCATCAACGGCACAGGTGCGTTAACTTCTCCCTTCGTGTTTGTTGCATCTACTAAATAATTAGTGCTTTGGGAAAATCTATATAACAGTTTTCATTTATTTTAATTTACAACCTACTTAATAAATTACAAATTGCTATGAAAGTAGTTTTATTTTATGCAGACATGCGATCTTCTCCGTTATTTTGAACATTTTGATAACTCCAAGATGATAGAATGATAAGTAATATACATAAGACACTTTTTCCCGCGTAGGCCTAATTTTAAGATATACATATGCCAAAATTTAATAACCAATAGAGATGCGTCACTGCTATGAAGTAAAAATTCTCTTTAATTTGCGTACTTGTTATAGAAGCCACGAGAGGGCAGTGAGACCGAGTTCCCGCTTACTCTCACGATAGATAATGTATATAAAGGAAAAATACATTTTTGTGCTAGGATGCTTGGATAGCGTAACTGGTAGCGCACTAACGTATCAAGTTAGAGGTACTGGATTCAAATCCCGATTCAGGAGTTTATTTTTCTTTTCATGTCATATATATATGCGAGTGTGGCGGTGTGTGTGTCCCGCGCCATAGCAGAGTGGTTAAGGTGTGATGCTTTTACGCAGAGCTACGGGATTTGCAGTGATTCGAGTATCCATGAACTAAGGAATTTTCTCATGGAATTTCGGCCAGTATGGGACCGGTGCCCACCCAGTATCGTGAGAAACGTGGATAACTACAATAAGTAGCGGTTTCAGGTTGGAAAAATCGAACTATAACGGCTGGGGTCCTAACACGATGATCGCATATCACCTCTATACTGGCTGGATGATCTTCTACTTCTGTGATTAGCACATGCGGATGTGAGGCCAGCAGCCAGCTGGTAGGCCAAGGGCTTTCTAGGCCTGTCGCGCCATGGAGTTAGTTATATATGTACAGAGTGTCCCATTTATCTTGACCGCACAAAATAACTTTGTACGTATGTACACAATGCATTTTTTTTATTCAATGCCACGACGTTGTCATTTCGATATTCTGGTATTGTCTCCTGGCAAGCCGTTATTGAGGTTGGGGCGCCTGGAAGGCGGAGTTACGCTGCCCCTATGATATATGATAGGTGATGATGGTAATGATGCGCCAAGAGAGGCCTTAATCATAAACTTAATGAATGGTTAATGATGATAATGATGACCATATCGAGTTAGGGAACCGTTTGGGCCTTAACATTTCCTGATATCTATTTTACACGTGAGGAAAAACTCCGAAAAATCCACCACCCAGGAAACTTGTCCCGACCGGGGATCGAACTCGGGCCCGCTGCGTTACAAGGCACAGACAAGGATAGAGATCTTAGTGGTGGACTACAAAATGAAAAATTATTTGATATAAACCCTGTCCAACTACGATGTGGAAATAATACTAATGGTTAGCGAACTATGTAGCGTTATTTATTAACAAAATGTGGATACTAACTTTGTTTTCTTCAATGGCACTATGAATTTTTTTCTTTGATGCGTTAATTAAGCACTTCATGATTTTTTTTAGTTGTTTTTTGACTCACCTCATACTTCTTAACTTCCTTGCATATCTAGATTTCGTCACTGTATTTGTAACATTTCTCCCACCAAACCACGATGTTCACGTCCACAACGAAGGTCACAATGGTATCATCTCCTGCAGCTGCAGGAGAGGAGGCCATTGGACGTCAGTTGTGAACGTGAACAGCATTGAGAATGTCACAAATACAGTGACGAAATCTAGATATGCAAGGGAGTTAAGAAGTATGAGGTGAGTCAAGAAACAACTGAACAAAATTAAAATAAACCTCATAGTGTTATTTCCTACCTACATAACTTAACTTCATGATCTGTTCAAAACTGTATAACAATGTACGATTATAATAAATAAAACCTTATTAATGGAAACATAAAGTGGTCATGGAGGGACAGTTCATTGGCCAGATCGTTCTCCTGATCTTACCCCATAGGACTTTATTTCTCTGGGGAGTATTAAATATATTGTCTATCGAGATATTCTGACAACTCCAGAGAATATGCAGAATCGTATTGTTCATATTTGTAATTCCATTCAGCCGGTAACAATGGAGTAATCAATCTCCTCATTTATTCGGCGATTGGACATGTGTGTCACTGGAAAGGGTCACCAGTTTGAGCACTGAATGTGAATGGGCTACTGTTCATAACACAATCCCATTTTGCTTCCATTAATCGGTTTTCTATTTATGAAGAATAGGTACCTTGTTATACATTTTTGAACATGTCTTGGAGGGCTTAATGAACGAATGGAAGAAAAAAAGACATAGTGCCATTGAAGAAAACAAAGTTAATATTCGTATCTAGTTAATAAATAACGCTACAAAGTTCACTAACTATCAGTATTATTTCCCCCTCGTAGTTGGACAACTGTAGTATAAAACAATTTTTCTTTTTGTATTTGAGTACAAGTTATTTCGGGTGTAAAGATAAATTGAACATTCTGTATATAAGTGAATTGTTTGCAGTATGTAAAATGCATAAACATTGGAATTTCTGTCATTAGAGACCAACACATTGTATTTAACCATAAGATATAGTTTTGACGTTATCTTTTTTCACAGTTTACATTGTGTTTATTTAACAGAAACGAGAGTAATTTCAGCTGATGAAATTGGAAATGAAGAAATGAGAAATATAATAAGCACGATATATACCGGATGTCAGGGACAAGCACTGGCAATAACTGCCAATAACAAAATAAAATAATTCACATCGTGCCGAAACGTCGGAATCTGTGGCTAGAGGCCGAACTTGAATCCATGACGCGGAAAACCCAAGAAAACTTTCTTAATCATACTTATATCCGCGAAAGTCTGCAATAAAACATATATATATATATATTTTTTTTTTTCAGCCTGCGTATGTTTTTCCTTGCAAAATTTGAAGTATTCGAGTATTGACTTCAAAATTTGTACATACAGGTTTTTCAGATTCGGCGCGAGTGTTTAGCCGTTATCTACTTTTCTTTAAAACAATTAGGCGTAGGAGTTCATCTGAAACAAACATTTTAAAATCGATATTGTGGTCGTAATTTTCGTTCTTTCACAACTATACTATTAAAATAAACCGAGATACGTATTATATACATATAAAAAGAGTGAAATCCAACGATTAGAAATGGGGGATTTACCTGAAATCCGAAATTAAAAATTGACTCTAGAAACCGCCATATTCGAACTGTTTCTTTATTTTTTACTTATATAACTAAATATAAAAACACGCATTTAATTTATTTAGGCGTAGCAGCTCACACCTGGCGTTAGCTAGTATTTCATAGATGATAATGCACTTTATAGTCATTTGGGAAGGACTTTAAGCTGTGGGTCCCGAGTTTGAAGGTTTTCAGGGTGGTTAAAGAACCGCAAGCCTGAATAAAGAGGCCTCCGTGCAAAATTTACCGACCGTTATCCACCTAACTAATACATTAGTTGCTGACTAGGTATCTCATTGAGGTGATATGCTCTGCCTTTTCATTCGAGACGTAAAGGACTGTACACCGATGTACAGAGTCGGAGGTCCGAGTTTCGACTCCCGGTTCAGACGTTAATTTTTCTTTTCAAAAAATAAAATTGTCCAGGACTGGAATACGTTAAACTAAATATAACTGTAGACTTCTTCTTCTTCGTCACGGTTTAGACTTTTTGTTAGACTATTCCGGTTTCAAATTACTGCTCTCTCCATTTTTTGGGTCTTCCCAAACTTCTTCTTCCTCTTGGTGAATAGTTGTATGCTGATTTTGATATTCTGTTCTCAGTCATCCTTGCTATGTATTCTTTTTGTTCTATATTTCACTGTTGTTGTGTTTAATTCCTCTACATTTGTTCCTGTCTCATTTCTGTGTTGTGTTTTTTGTCTGTTATTTGATATCCTGCTATTGCCTGCTATTGGTCTGAGGAATTTAATTTCAACAGCTTTCTGTGGATTGTCATCTTGACTTGTGGTTAGATAAGAGAAGAGGGAACTAAGAATAATCCGCAACTTGGGAGCAACGACCACGCTGGAAGCTGCAAACACGGAAGACCTCAACGGCAGACACGGCGGAGATAGAAATATCGGAACGGCGAAAATTGCAGAAGTAGCAACCCAATCTCTGGGGATGAAATAAGAGACCCAGCTAGGCGAAACAAGAGTGAATTCCTCAACGGCAGAAGGCGCAAAATGCAACCCTCCTTGTGGGGATAAAACCCAAGGAGGCAAGTCCAAAGACTTTAAGGAGGCAGCCCCTACAAAGGACTAACCCTGCAGAACGTTAGTACCGTACTCAGGGGACATTTAAAAAATACTACAAGCTCCAAAGAGATAACCGGGCTGTCCAACTGTAGACGTACTGAACCAATAATAATTGGTGTACATTAAGGTCGTTATTCAAGAACCAAACTTACCGCGAAGAGCGACTCTCAGCCCGTCCGTCCGTGGTTAATTATGTAGGTCATGCAGAATCTGCTCTAACTGGCTCACTCTATTCAACTTCATGTGCTAACAACCGAACCGCCCAAACTTATTTGTGTCGCGGGCCAAATGGAAAAGAACATGAAGGTGGCGCGGGCCATAGGCTGTTGTGGATTATTATTTATTTATTTAGTTAGCAGGTTTCACAATGTTTTAGAACATCTTCCTGCACCCAATTAATCTACTGTCGTTCTTCACATCTCTGCCATTCCAATCTTCATCGTCGAATTCTTTTTCTCTCATACTATTCAAAATATCATCAACCCACATTATTTTAGGGTGTCTTATTTTTGTTCTGGCAAGTGACACCGATTCTTGTATTCTTGGGGATCTGTCTTCTGTTATTCTTTTTATATGACTATACAATTTTATTGTTTGTTATTATTATTATTATTATTATTATTATTATTATTATTATTATTAGTATTATTATTATAAACGTGTGTTGATTTTCTACTGTTCTTATAACACATTTCACAAGTTCTTGTTCCATGATTGATAGACTAATATTATAGACATACCCTTAGCATATTTTAGTTTATTAGAATGCTTATAGGCCTATAAAGGCCGGATAGAAAGCGATGGGCCGTATCCGGCCCACGGGTAGTAGTTTGGACGGCCCTGGCTTACAAGATATTTATTTAAAGAAATCCGGAAACAATTGAAAGATGAGAACCTCAGCTTACGGAAGGCGGAGATGGCATGGACTAGAGGGATTGATTATTGAATACCGGCCTTAATCTGCACGCCATTTGATGAAAAACGTTCGACCGTCTTAAGATAACATATCCACCCATTGTAATTCTGCCCGAGGGCAGATCTTTCACTGAAATCATAGCATTTTCACGCTATGCTTTGCAGCTTTACTAGGGAATTATAACTGTGGTAGCTTCCCGGTGCTTTCCACACCGGTGAAGGATGATAAAGATAAGGATGATGATGATGATAAAGATAAGGATGATGATGGCCGGATGATGTTTGGGGACCGTTGGGCCCTAAGCTTCCTGACATTTGTCCTACAGGTGAGGAAAAAACCCGAAAAAAACCTCATCCAGGAGCCTGTCCCGACCGGTAATCGAACCCGGGTCCGCTGCGTGACAAGGCAGCACGCTACCTCGAGACCACAGCGGTGAACTAAGATAACCTTTAATAAATCTTAAATGAGATGTTAGGTTGGTAAGAGCCTACAAAACCAAAGTAGACTTTCAAACTGATGGAGTTGAACCTGTGTTTATGTCATTACATCAACGTTTAAAATAGTTCACTAGACATCGACATGCCAAAACACGGAGGAACAAATACAATTTGGAACGAAACCTAATGACTTGTTAGTTCCTGGCATAAATCATCCTTTCATCGACAGAAGTTACGCAAATGTTATCAATCAAAATCAATCAAAAGCCAACTTTCATTATCTTTAAAGCATTTAGTTCTCCCGGATTCAAAACACTCGTTAATTTCCAAGTTTTCCAATATTTTCCTCCAACAGTAACTGCATCGATTTCATCAAATTAGTAAATATCTTTAAAGCAGTTTAATATAAATGTCAGAAAATAAAATATGAAAATTAATGCGAATAAGACTAAATGCTTAACAATATCAAAAGAACCAGTAAGATGCAAATTCATCATCATCATAGTACATTCACAAATTTAGGCCATTTGTTGACCTGTTTCGACCTCAAGAGAAACACCATCCACAAGTCTTTTGAGTAGACGTCTTGGTCTTCTTCCTGCAGGTTGATATCTTAACATTTGTTTGGGTATCCTGTGATCTTCCATTCGATGAACATGTTGCATCCATCTATACTTATAATCAGAAATTTTGTTTTCTAAAGGTTCCATGTGTAATTCTTCTAAGATGTCTTCATTTTTTGTGATCTAGTAGTGTGTATCCTGCAGTCATCCGAAGGTATCTCATTTCAGCAGATCTAAGTCTCTGTATATCCTTGTGTTTCAACTTCCATATTTTGCTACCATACAAAAGAGTTGGAAGAGCCAGTGTTATATACACTTTTAGTCTTGAATATTTTTGGACTGTGGCTTGAAGATAGAATTTATTAACCCTAAAATTCTTAAAAAATTAGATATTTTTGCATTTACATCCTTTTCTTCTTCATGTGAGATATTGAATCCTAGATATGTAAAATTATTCACCTGCTCCAAAATTTTATTTTCAAGTACAATTTTACTTCTGACAGGATCTACAACTTGAAATGCCATCATTTTCGTTTTCTCTGTATATATCTTCAATCCATATTCTTCTGTAATTTTGTTAAGTTCATACAAGGCCTTTCTGCAGATTATCAAATGCAAATTAAAAGTGGAAAGAAAAATTATAGAACAAGTATCAGAATTTAATTTTTTAGGTGTATTAATGACAAACACTAAAATATAATTAAAGAAGCAAAGAAACAAGCTGATAAAGCAGTAGGATGCATGAAAGGTTTAATTTGGCGCAAAAAGAACATATGTCAATAGAAAGCAAAATCCGCATATACAAAACGATAGTTCGACCAGTTATCGTATATGGAGCAGAAACTAGGACTGTTACAACAAAAACTAAACAAATAATAAGCACATGTGAAATGAAAATCTTAAGAACTATTCAGGGGAAAGCATTATTTGATAGAATACACAATACAGAAATTAGAGACAAACGTAAAATTCAAGGCATTATTATAGACAGACGAAAATATTGGAAAGGTCGTTTAGAAAGAATGGGAGACAACAGACTTGCAAAAAGACCTAAAGGAGATAGACCAATGGACAGGAGAAGAGCAAGAGGAAGACCAGTCAAGAGAAGGACAAACAGTGGATGTACATCCAGTACGTCTTCCTCTGAGGAGTGATTTGGAAAATAAACAGGATGAAAATCCTACAAATAAAGAGTAAGAAGAAGAAGAACAAGAAGAAGTAGTAAATATCAGCATCAAATGCTTAAACATATCCCGGAGGTCTGCTGCTTACCATGTTGGCCTTTGGATTCAAGATTCGCGACTTCAGACCAGCCGGAGTCAATGCATATTTCTGGATTTAAATCTCGAGTGTGAAGGGAAGTGAAACTGTATATCCCGTGTCGGCCTGAAATAAGAGACTTTTAAATAAAATTAGTTGATACTTTTACGCCCAGATTTGCATTGCGAAAATAATTCCCTGAGTTGTTAGTGAGATTCATTAAATATAGGCCTATATATTCAGTAAAAGCTCCTTATTCGCGGTTCCCTTATTCGCGTTTTCATTAATCGCGGGTTAAAAAACTGCGACACAGTTCCTGTATTCGCGTCTAAAATTTTTCATTATTCGCGGATCCAGTCAGTATATTAAAAGGATTAGTATCCTTTATTAACGCATCGGCAACCATTTTTACTGCAGGCACGTGCCAAGGCGAATTTAACACAAAGAGCGATTCAAATAAAATGGACAAATTGATATCAAAGTAAAACAAACTTTATTGTCACTAAGCCTAAAGTTCGTTGTTAAAAGCCACCGCCGTCGTATTTCACTCGCCGCTATGTCAGTTATAAATGCCGCCTTCGCCACAATCGGTATTTTATTGTTTCAAGTTGTCATTCGTTACAATAATTTTGATTGAATAACACGTGTATCTTCTGCTTTGTTGTCAATTTATAATGTCGAGTAAAAGGAAAGGAAATTAGTTCTGAGGCGGAAAAAGTAAAAACAGAAATGCTTGACCGTTTACTCGTTGACGAGTCGTTTGCGATTGAAAGATCTTTTAAAAGCGGCAAAACAGGAGCAAATTACTAACTTCTTTAAGCCCTTGCCTAAGCCTGACAATAATAATTAATAGAAATTGTTCAAAATCTCTTATTAATTGATTTTACTTTGCTAATTTTTATTTTATTTCATAACCTTGGAACGCATCCCCTATATACCAATACAAATTACCATTCCATATTCGCGGTTTCTGTATTCCCGGCATTTTTACGGTACATATCCTCTGTTAATAATGAGCTTTTACTGTAATTGCTATTTACATAAACACAATGGATTTAATTTTGGTGATATGACAGAAGCAGATATGTCCATATTCAAATTTAAAAATTCTTAAGTAGAGATATTCAAATTAAAACGAGTAGTTATGCAACTAACAAACTCGCTGGCGCTATCGAACACGTAGGGTCATGGCCGCGCAAACATAAGCTCTCCATACGTGGATATCCTGAGCTAAAGTTTTCCACATCATCCCCTCTATAATATACTTCCCAGAAGTCATGATTAATGTTATTCTCTCACCTCATTCTTGGTCTACCAACTGGGCATTTCCCCTCGGGTTTTCCTACAAAAAGCTTCCAGAAACTTCTTTTATTACCCATTCGTGCCACATGGCCAGCCCTTCGCAGTCTACGAGACTTAACTCTTATTATTATATCTGGCTTCCTATAAATATCATGTAGTCGAGTGTTAAAGTATAAAATCATGGAATATTCACCTGAAAGGTCCGTCTCCTCAACTTTATTTGTTATTTAACTGTAGCGCTTTCGGGACTAGTTCCATCATCGGCAGGATTTATAACTGGTGTTTCACTGAAGATCTGATAGAGGGGGTTACACGCACTGGGTTCGTTTTCGTTTATCAGATAGTAGTTGTTTTAAACTGCTTTCAAAATTTACATCTCCTCGAGTACGTTTATCTTCGCTGGATAATTTTCTCTGTGCGTTACTGTTAGGGTGTTTTCAATATTTAACATGCAATGTCCTTCATGGATAACATGTTTTGCATAGCTTGATTTTCTTTCTGCGTGAATAAAGTCTCGAAAATGTTATTTAAATCTGATGTTAAAACTTCTGTTACGAGACTTTATTCACGCAGAAGGAAAATCAAGCTATGCAAAACACGTTATCCATGAAGGACATCGCATGTTAAATATTGAAAACACCCTAACAGTAATGCACAGAGAAAATAATCCAGCGAAGATAAACGTACTCGAGGAGATGGAAATTTTGAAAGCAGTTCACAACAACGACCATCTGATAAACGAAAAGGAACCCAGTACGTGTGACCCCCTCTAGCAGATCTTCAGTGAAACATCAGTTATGAATCCTGCCGATGATGGGACTAGTCCCGAATGCGCTGTAGTTAAATAACAAATAAAGTTGAGGAGACGGACCTTTCAGTTGAATATTCCATAATTTTATACTTTAAATTTGAATAATACCTCAACGGAACATATCATGAATCTTATGAAAGTTCAGTGTTATGTAGTTTTCTCCATTCCCCTGACTGTCTATTTCTCTTTGGTTCTATTTTTTTTGCTAAGAACTTTATTTTCGTATACTCGTAATCTTTTCTCCTCCCTTAAAGTAAGAGTCCATATTTCACATCAATATAATATATATATATATATATATATATATATATATATAACTGGGAGAATAAAAGTTTTACATATTTTCAGTTTAACACTTTTTGAGAGAAGTCGCTGTAATACGTAATAGCGTCCATTTCCAGAATTGAACCTATGTTTAATTTCTTTGAGCATCTCATTCCTATTTGTAATTATTCTTCATACGTATTTGAATTCAACCACATGTTCATAATTTTGTGATAATTTCCTGATTTATGTTCAAACTTATGATTATTTTATGCCACGTAATTAAACTATTTTTACATCACAGATTCAAGCTTTATTACGAATTGACTAGATTTACCTTATAATGTGTTGCTATTAAGGTAAATCTAGATTTACCTTATAATGTGTTACTATTGCTGAAATGAAGACGTTGAGAGCAATAGCAGATACCAAAGGACCGATAAAAAAAAAAAAAACGAAGATATAAAGAACAGAGCTTAATATATTTAATCTCTGTGAAAGAATAACATATCAACATGTTTATCTTCAGCACATATTACGAATGAATGAACAGCGCATACCAAGAAGAATGTATAATTATAAACCAAAAGGGAGAAGATTGTTGGGAAGACCATTGAAGAGATGGAAGGGCCAATTCGACCTATAATGAGAAAGGAACAGGCCATTGGGCTTAATCCTTGTTGATGATGATGATGTGTTACTATTTTGTTAACACCGTATGCAATCTGTTTAGAAATTTATTGTTCTGTAAGGAGTTCCTCTGGTTAAATCATTGTACGCTATAGAAGTGAAATTCTTGATACATACGTTTACGACTGATTTAAAATGACTTCTGTCTGAAGTTCATAATTAAACTTGACGCTATTGGCTTGGAACTGTCTTGTTGGTCATTATTTAACACAGAATATACATATGTTTCGTAAGAAATCGTACAACATTATGAAAACAAACATGTAGAATAAAATCATCACAATTGTAAAATATATCAAACTTATTCTAAATTTTAGAGCCCATAAAATTGCTGTAGCTGTTAACTATAAATAAACGTACCTCAGAAATCTTGATTTAATCAACATGGGTGTTAAAGGAGTCCAGTTTGTTGTGAGATAGATACTTTAAGCTCCACGAGATCTATTTTTTATTCTTAGGAATATTCCACAATACAGTGTTTTTCCTTCAATCCAAAGTTATTTGTCGCCAGAGGTTCCTGTCTAAAGCATCTTCTTCCCTCAAATCTCTAGCTTCCATATTTCTCCTCACTCCATCTACCCAATGTTCTCTAGGTCTGCCTCTTCCACTTCTTCCATTAGGTTTCCAATTAATGATCTTCTTTGGTATTCTATCTTCTTCCATTCTTATGAGGTGTCCAAACTGTTTTTCACTATACCTTAAAACGATTAGTATCTAGGAAAAGCTAATCTTTTGTATCCTTCTTCTTCTTCACTTCACGGGCTAGGCAAATTGCCTGTTCCGCCTCACAGTTGTTCTGTCCATCTTTTCACTGGCCTTCCTACATTCCTTGAACTTCTTGGCTTGTAGTTGAATGCTCTTGGTAATCTTGTTACATTCATCCTTTCCACGTGTGTAAACCATTTCTCTCTATATTCTATGATTTTCTCATCCAATGTATATATATATTGTTCTTATATCTTCATTCCTTATACGATCCAATCTTGTGCAGCCTTTTGTTCTTCTAAGGAAATTCATTTCTGCGCTTTGTATTCTACTTTGCAATTTTTTGGTCATTACCCAAGTTTCGCTCCATAATATACAATTCAAAATGTCTTTTTAATGTAGTGACCACCACACTCGATAAAATACGGAATATAATTAATATAATGTCGCATTATACAGAGTGTGGCACAAGTCAGTTAACCTCTACACATGGTTGCGGGATGGTCAGAAACTCGATATAATGGTGGCCATTTTCACGAACAAGATATCTTAAAAACCTAACTAACTTATTCACTGGCTCTATCGAACTCGTAGGTTCATGGCAGCGCGGACATAAGCTCTCCATACATCCCTATCCTGAGCTAATATTTATCAATCATCCCCTGTATAATATACTTCCCTCAAATCATGGTTCATGTTATTCTCCCACCTCATTCTTGGTCTACCAACTAGGCGTTTTCCCTCTGGTTTTCCTGCAAGAAGCTTCCATGCACCTCTTTCATTCCCCATGCATGCCACATTCTTGCCCATCGCAGTCTACGAGACGTAACTGTTCTTATTATATCTGGCTTTCCATAAATATCATGCAGTTCACTGTTATGAAGTCTTCTCCATTCACCTGTCTGTTCATCTCTCTTTGGTCCAAAATTTTTCCTAAGAACTTTATTCTCAAATACTCATAATCTTCTTTCCTCCCTTAAAGTAAGAGTCCATGTTTCGTATCCATATAATACACTGGTAGAATAACATTTTTATATATTTTCATTTTAACGATTTTTTGAGAAAAGTTGGGACAAGAGTCCCTGTAATACATAATAGCAAGCATTTTCCAGAATTGAGTCTGTTTAATTTGTATATTAATTTTATTTGCAATTATTGTTCCTAGGTATTTGAATTCAGCCACTTCTTTCAAACTTTCCCCTCAGTTGTCATTAGCTTATCCATTTGTCATTACATAATATATTTCTGTGTGTGAACATAGGCCTTTATTTAGTGTCCGTGGATGTTTACGTCCAGTCCAATTTCTCTTAGTGTTACTCAATAGTGTATGCGTGTTGGCTTTTAGTATCTCCTCGCTATCGCCCAATAATGCTACATCTTCATAAGTAATGCCACGAGTGATTTCCAAATGATCGATAAATTCATGACTCACGAAGTGAGGAGTGAATTTATCTAGATAATTTGGAAAGTCAAGAGTGGCAATTTATTAGGAAACTATTTAAACGAATAAAATTAAGCTGTTTACTCACACATCATTATTTAACTATAGCTATTTTTAAAATATTTATTAGTTAAATTACTGTAAACGGCGATGTTTGACAAAACAATGAGAAGCGTTAGGTACGCGTCCTCTGCTTCTTTTTTGTTTATCACTTGCAACCAGATCATACTATTTATTGCCAAAGGAACGCAATATGTGTAAGAATGTTCTCTAGTGGAGAAAAAATGAAACCAAATCAAACTGTATATTAATGGCATTTCTGATGTCGTATGATGTAAAGATATGACTATTATATTTTTCTGGATTGTTACCCCTGGGAAAAATACATTTCAGAAAGATGCAAACAGTGGTTTCCTTTTTTTTAGTGGTATAATCAATTGTTACAAATGTTTTTTATATTAACTCCCGCATGCGGCAATGTGGTTGACATTCATGCACTAATAATATATCAATCTGGTAGCCGTATTTCTCCACAGGCTCAGTCACTGCAAACTAATGGTCAGACCTGTTCATAATCTTAAAAAGGAAGGAGCCTTCTTCTTTAATATGGTAATTTATAACACTGAGAAATTATTTTCGTGAAACACGACTCTGATTGGTTGTAAAACAGAAATCATTGAAACGTGATTGGCCATTGAGTCCCATTTGGGGCATGAGTTAAATAGTCAGCACAAACTAACAGCTTTGTATCCATAATATTCAATTAAAAAATCTCTTTAATTTGGCGATCACCAAACTCTATATAAGGTGCCATTATCGGAACAAGGTATCTTGAAACCTAACCGACTGAAATTCAATCTAATAACTTACGCTAGACAAAAAGGACAAATATAAGGTTATAGAGTGAGTCAATTTTGTTAGCGTTTTCGGTTAACTGATTTATGCTGCAGTCTATATATTGCCATATTCTTAAAAAAAACAATCTCAAGTGAAATATTCAAAGAGTTTGACATATGTCTGAATGCATTCTCAACTCCCTTGACACGCCAGCCGGCTGCTGGCCTCACATCCACATATCTTATTCAGAGAGGTACACGGTCATCCATCCCGTGTAGGAGTGACATGTGGTCGGCATGACGGGTCTCCAACCGTTTTGTTTCAACCTGGAGTTGCTACCCTGTAGCTTCCCAAATTCCTCACGATGTCGGGTTGGTACAGGTTCCATATTGGCAGAAATTATGTGAGAAAATTTCTTCCTCCATGAAGACTCGAACCAGCGCAAGTCTCGTAGCTCTGCGTCAAAATGTCTTGCTTTAACCACTCGATTAGGGCGCTGGTCTTGGACGCATTCTACAGAGGATATATTTGTATTGAATTTAGAATCTTTAACTTTAACTGGAATCATGCCAGTTTATTTTACTAACCTATGGACATACTGTCATATTATTACATTTTTCTGTAATTTGATAAAAATTTAATTCAAGAAAGAAATTAAGTCAGTATCTAGGAACAATAATTACAAATAGTAACGAGACGCACAAAGAAATTAAACATAGGTTCAATTCTGGAAATGCATCCTATTATGCATTATAGGGTCTCTTGACGTCCCAACTCCTTTCAAAAAAGTTAAAGTGAAAATATATAAAGCTGTTATTCTTCCAGTTATATTATATGGATGTGATACATGGACTCTTACATTAAGGAAGGAAATAAGATTACGAGTATTCGAGAATAAAGTTCTTAGGGACATTTTTGGGTAAAAAAGAAAAGGCAGGCGACTAGTTAGCTACATGGTATGCATAGGAAGCCAGATATAATAAGAACAGTTAAGTCTCGTACGCTGTTATGGGCAGGACATGCGGCATGAATGGGGAATGAAGGAGGGGCGTGGAAGCTTCTTGTAGGAAAAACAGAAGGAACACGCCCAGTTGGTAGACCAAGAATGAGGTGGTAGAATAACATTAACAATGATTTGAGGGAAGTAGATTATACAGGGGATGATTGGAAAACTTTAGCTCAGCATATGGATGAGTGGAGAGCTTATATCCGCACGGCCATGAACCTACGGGTTCGATAGTGACAGTGAGTTAGTTATAATTACAATTAACGTTTTAAGGAATGTCGAAAGTTATTTACAATAAATGAAACTTTAACCAAATAATTTTCACCCACACCATCTTCAATTCCAAAAAGTGTGTGTGTATTGTGTTCCTAAAATATAATAAAATCTTCATGAAGTTAGCGGTACTCTGGTTTCTTTGTCGTAATACCTCATTCAACCTTTATAAGAAAATATTATAGTTACATTTCTGTAGGACTTATTGTAACTTTGATTCCATTTCATGTGTTTACGAATATTTATGTATTCAAACAATAAGTTGAATTTAAGTATTAAGATATGGTAGTGAAGCATGGACAATGCGAAGAAGAAGAGATGAATGCCGAATTTCAGCAAATGAGATGCTATTTATGCGACGTACAGCAGGATATACGAAGTGGGACCATAAAATAAAAAGAATGACTGGAAAGCCCATCTTCAACGAATGCCATCTCATAGAATTCCTAAAGCTATGCTTCGTTAATATCCCCAAGGCAAAAGATTGGAGGGATGTCCAAAAAGCTCTGGATGGAAAATTCCTCTTTGAGGCCGTAACAAGCCACATGGATTAATTCTTGCATGGATGATGATAATGGATTTGAATGTACGATCGTATTTGATCATTCACCTATTGTTTTCCACATACTTGTAATTTAAGTCACTACAATGTGATGGCGTGCGTGGCTTTAATCGTTTCCATGTCGCAGAAGTGAATGTAGGACAGACACGAGACATTTGGCCGCTGTTTAAGATCATTTCCGTGATATGTCACGAATCTTTTTTTATACAAGTTTAAAATACCTTCTTTTAGAGTTTTGTATCAATCCACCATTTAGATATGCAGTTATCATTAGACTTCAGATTTTTAGGTTCTAGAAATCTTACTTTAGGCAGATTCAGGTTTACTAATTTTAATATGCATTTATCATAAGTAATGCCACGAGTGATTTCCAAATTATGGATAAATTCACGACTCACTTCGTGAGTCGTGAATTTATCTAGAGCATTTGGAAATCAAAAGTGGCATTTGGTTAGGACTATTTAACGAATAAAATTAAGCTGTTTACTCACAAATAATTGTTTAACTATAGTTATTTTAAAATATTTATGTACTTAATGTAAACGGCGATGTTTGGAAAACAAATCAGAAATGTGAGGTTATGTTCATTCACTGCAACTAGATCATATTATTTATTGCCAAATAAGATCGCAATATTGTAAGAATGTACCCAAGTGGAGAAATAATGAAACACATCAAACTATTTATCATAATCAACATTACGAGTTATTCATTTATTTTTTTAGTAAACAACTCAGTAAAATCAAGGAATCTGTTCATTATTTGCTATATTCAATGTATTTGTTGGAGAAAAATAATGTTCTGTCCTGTTCAGAACATTAAAAAGGAGGAGCTTTCTTTATCACAAAAGCAGGAGCCGATAAAGAGAAATCGATAAAGAGCGAGGTGAAACACAACTGTCATTGGTTGTAAAACAAAAATCATTGAAACGTGATTGGTCATTGACTAGCATTTGTGGCATGAGTTAAATAGTCAGTTAAAATGTATTATTAGATACTGGTATTAATATATTGATTAACCGATTAAGTTTCAAATTTATGACATAATGCACGTTTGTTTGTTCGTATTTTATGCGCTGCCTTACCGTTCATCCGATTGTGATGGGGCTTTTTGCAAAATGTTCAGGAGTATCCCGGGAAGGTTTTACGTTATAAGAGAGTTGTAACGTAATACTAAACCCCTTCATCCTTAAAAATTACCCTTTGTATTGAAAACGTGAAAAAAGTAGCTATTTGGACGCTTAAATGGCTTACGCATCGTAAATTATAACAAATACACAAAATTTATGTACACAGAAATGAATATCTAAAAAAAAACTCCAAAAATGTTCGCGACAGTATATGTTATCTTTTACGGATAACTCACAATAACAATTTTTGTCTTTCATTGATGACAAGAAGATCGGGATAATTAGATTTCCTGGCAAGCGTAGCAGCGCACGGTGGGTATTCTTTTACGGATAATTCACAATAACGAATTTTGTCTTTCAGCGTATTTATGCCAAGAGGATCGGGATAATATAATCAGCATGGGGTTTCTAAAAATAATTACGACATAAATTTATAAACTTTTCCCTCTTACTTATTCAACTAAACATAAAAATACATTAATTTTCATTTATTTAGGCGTAGTAGCGCACGCCGGGTATTAGCTAGTATTAAATAAAATAATTATTAAATATTTACTTTTATTCTTAGTTTAGTGCATTTAAAACTATAAACCCAGAAAATATAGATTCATCATATATCTTATTTATTGCCCGGTTAATTTTTTTATTCATTGTTACTGTACGTAAAATTTGCCATAATGTAATCAGGGGCACATTGTCGTAAGCTTTCTCTAAATCAATAAAATATTAATTTCTAAAATCTCCTCTTCAGTATAGTTTATATAAAGCTAAAAGTGGTGACATTGTTTACTAGGAATATAAACAGGCGACCTTAGTGAAATTGATAAATTGCATTATTAATGAGATGCGATTAGTTGGGGATTTTCCAGAACAAAATTCCATAAACATGGCTGGGCGTTTGTAAGTTGTGTACACTAGGTAAAAGGTTTTGTGTGTTTTATTAATGGCAGATATAAAGTCGTTGGGTATGCTATAAAGAAAACTCTTAATTTTAGAACCCTCTTTTGATAATCATCATAAATTCTTAATTCGTTTCACTTGTTTTTCAAGTGAATTATTTATAAGTTACTCTGAAACACTTGGTAAAGTTTGTGATTCTTTCGCCCACAGATCCTGAAACGTAGGTATTAATAGGGCAAGATTTTCTAAAATCTTCCACTCATACTGCAGTAGCTATTAAAAACGCATTCCATTGAATAGACGCCCAGAACAAGGTTTTAGTCCTTGTTTTTGGTCCCCAAATTGAATTTTACTTAGGGAAATGTTTTAAATGTCACGTGACATCATTCTTGAATTAAAAATCAAATATAAAAAGATGGTTAGGCCTACATACTTATTATGAGCGTATATTAATTTGCATAAGCTCGCAGTAAATATCGACAATATATACGTAGATAAACAGATCGGCCACGGTGGACAAGTTGTTATGTTCCTTGCCTCTGGTCCCGAGGGTTGCGGGTTCAAACTCGGCCAGGGTCGATTATTTTCTTTAGCGTTAACAAAATCCAAGGAGCAAGACCTCCGGGGAAGATTTTATATGCCCTGGGTCCCGAGACTGAATATTTTCAGACTCGTAAAATAACCTTAAGCCTGAATAAAGAACTACCTAAGCAAAATTTACTGACCTTATTCACTCTAGTTGCTTGCTAGATGCCTCGTTGGTCTATATGTTGACCGCATACTATTCATGGCATATAGGGAAATAAACAGTAACTAAAATTAACTTGGTCTACTAAGTCCTAAAAAAGGAGAGGCTAAGGTCTAACATTAGGCTGTTACGTCATTGCGGTTGTAGATATTGTTAAACACAGGATTTGTTTATTTATAATTTAAAAAATACTTTCTTCAGCTTAAAGCTACAAATCGTTAGATACATGCCACATCATCAAAGTTTATAAGAATAATATAATAGGATAATCTTCTTCTTGTAAGCCCACGTTTCCCTTAACAGAGATTTAGGCGCTCTCCCCCTACAGGGAAGCATTTTAACCATATTAATTTAGTTACACTTGTTTTCGTATAGATGTCATTTGAGTGGTCCGTGGTCAGCGTTCCGCCTCAAATTGACATCTAGGAAACCAAAGTAGTACTAGGACGGGAAAATTCGGTAAAGTTTGCTTAGAGGCCTTTTTATTCAGGATTAAAGATTTTTGCGAGCCTGAAAATAATAGGATAATAATAATAATATATTATTATTTATTTAGTTACAGATTTTTAATGTTTACGTATCTTTCTGCTCCTAAAGTTTTATTTCCTTTCTCCACTCGTCTCTACCCATTCACTCAATGTCCTCCAGTCCTCATTCTAGTTCTTATTTCTTGCATTCACTTGTTTTGAGGTTTTTCTTTCCTTCTTCTTCCAGGTGGACACCATTCCAATGTTTTTCTGGGTAACCTTTTTTCTTGCATTCGTCGTACATGATAATAATAATAATAATAATAATAATAATAATAATAATAATAATAATAATAATAATAATAATAATAATCTTCTTCTTCTTCTTCTTCTACTACTACAAGGTTTAGGCTATGCAGCCTGTTCCGGCGAAGTTAAAAGTGGAGTCCATCTTCTACGTGGTCGGCCAACATCTCTTGTTCCTCTGGGATTATACAGGAAGGTTCTTTTTGGTATTCTTTCGTTGTTCATTCTCCTAAATATAGGTGGTACTGGGGAAATGAAATACCCGGGGTGAACCAAAATCAGCATAGCGTCTGTTCCAGATTGGACGGCTATAATGGGCAGGTAGAGCTCAGAGCCGAAGAGAAGGCAATCTACCTAAGGGAAGGCACCCTAAAAACAAAGCTGAAGCAAGTTGGGAGGCTGTAAGGTGGCAATCCCACCACCCAACTATATCTGCGCAGCCCTTGTAAGGCGGCCAGATGAATTTTATATTACTAAAAAGCGAAGGAGAAAGCCGGACGGAAACACTGATGATGGACCAGGTAAGAAAAGGACAATGATAATAATAATAATAATAATAATAATAATAATAATAATGATAATAATAATGATAATAATATGATAATAATAATAATAATAATAATAATAATAATAATAATAAGATAATAAGATAATAGATTAATAATAATAATAATAATAATAAATAGGGAATTCATTTCATTTTTAACTACGTGCAGGTCACGAATTTACTTTTTTTACTATAATTATTCTGAAAACAAAATGTACTGTGCAAAAAAACATTACATAGGAGCGCAAGTGATGGTTACGAATTTTGTACTTGTCATTCCCATAATAAACTAACAGTTATTTTCAAGAACAAAGTAAATAATGCATATGATATTGTTTTCTGGGAACTACATAATGTAATGTTGGACTGTTTTACTTGGTAATTTATGTTTATTAACGTTTTTATTTTGTCTAGTAGTGTAGTTATAGACCAGTAGACTGTAATAAATGAAATGAAAATACATCCCTTGTAGAGCGATGTTCACTGAATTACAAACTGCAGAATAAAACTACGTCATCTTCACATAGTCACAGCCTTTATTACAAACGTTTCATATAGTAGTAACCCTTGTTTCTCAATGAGACTTAAGCGTTTCCTCCTTCAGGAGGGAAAAATCAACGGAAATACTTTACAACATGTGACGTGAATAATTTTTCCAGGTTCCAATCATACACCATGCGCATGCGTCAACAAACGCGAATAGGTTTACACAATGGAATCACGAGATGCAGCCAACATATACACGATATTTCTTCTTCTTCCTTCCAAGTATTAGGCCAAGGCCTGTTACGATCCTATAGAAAATTTTCCGATCCTTCTGGGAAATTCTCGTATAAGACTTGAAAGCATAATAATAGTCCCTTCAATTGGTTGCTGGCCAAAGGAAGGCAAGACCAGTGATGCGGCTCCCATCTTATAGCCTCTGGTCAGGCTTTTCTGGAGAAGAAAATAAAATAAAGGAAAGAAGAAATGGAACAAAGGAAAGACTCCCTAGCCCTCGGATGCCCTAATAGCGTTGGGGTCGAAAAAAAACAAGAGTTAACCGAGAGAGGTTAAATAGTAAAGTTAAAAGAGTGCAAAACACAAGTAAGTGGAAGAAATGTTTTGCTCAGCTTTAACGAACCTAAAAGCTAACTTAACGCAATTTAAGTACTTGAACCTGTGAAAGACCACCTAAAAGCTAACCTAACGCAATTTAAGCACTCTAAACTATGAAAGAATGCAACGTCCAAAAATAAATAGTAAGTTGTGAAAATCTGAAGTATATGTGTACAGTTAATTAGTATATACTCTATGTTGGCTTCACTGGAACTTGTCTTAGTTGTTGCATAGAATATTCGTTAAAATCAATATGGCTGCCACGTCTTAATGCTACGTATGTAGTTAAATATAATTGAAAATATATTCAAATAGTCATTAGAAATAAAAGTAAAAATCATTGTAAATGTTGGGAAAAAATTTGAAAAATAAAACCCTAAGCATAAAATTTGACGCGAGTTTATGAAGGAATTAAAAAAGGTCGAGTCACAGGTTGTAAAGTTTAACAAAATAATTTAGTTACTTTTTTCTAATATATGCCATTTAGTGGCCCTGAGACAGCGTTTCTTTTCTGCCTATAGTGGCATCTAGGAAACCAGTATACTAGGGATAGGATTGGAAACATTTGGTAAATTTTGCACAGATTCCTTTTTAATCCACGGAACTCGAGGCAAAGGAACATAACCACTACGCTACTGCGCGCCGACTCAGATAGAGTGACCAATTATGTATAAAATATTCTTACGTCTTTGGTTCTCGACAATGTTATAAAGATTTTTTGTGCGGTAGTTCGTTTTGTCGTACTTACAGCAATGGCGATCATGATTGAAAGTTCAAGTTCCAACATTTTGGGGTTGCCACCTAAATAACTATACTGTAATATTACATATTACAAACCACGTGCAAGAAGTAAAACCACTGCCCTTTATGTATACAACGTACAATGTACAAAACGTATATCCAAAGGGAGTGTTAGTATACATTATACGAAACAAATCACTGCATTTTAATTGGTGTTACGGCCTGCTGTAGTCTCAACTAATAAACATTGCCCACATTGTCAGTTGCCCATTAGTCAGTTGCCCATTAGTCAGTTGCCCATTAGTCAGTTGTTTATAATGAACTCAAATATTTCCAAAACATATATTATTTTACGATTATTTATTATTTTGAAAACACCATCGCGCAAGAAATCATGTACAACTCACGTTTGTGAAGTGTTTTACTGAATCTCGGAAATTAAAAAACCTCACTATCGCTCGCTTTTTAAACATTTCCTCGCTTCTGTACAAACCACTTCCCAACCTCGCATCGTAATATACTATTATTTTTGAATATAGTGTAGCAACGGAATTCGTTCAGACTATTGAGGACAATGGATTAGCTACTCGCAAAAATGATTAAGAAAACTGAAGTTAAAGTAGAAGCTAGCTTTACGCCGAACTCGTGGAGCGAGTATGAGAATTCAACGAATATGTGGACATGACTGATGAAATTAAAAGTTAATTGCTTAATTCCCTTTACCGCTCCTGTTTATTGTTAGGTATAAAAATGTACTGTTACCTGGTGTTAACTCAGAAACTAACTTAACGTGTGCAATATCTAAAAATAAACTATTTATCATAAGTAATGCCACGAGTGATTTCCAAATTATCGATAAATTCACGACTCACTTCGTGAGTCGTGAATTTAACTAGAGAATTTGGAAATCAAGAGTGGCATTTGTTAGGACTATTTAACGAATAAAATTAAGCTGTTTACTCACAAATCATTATTTAACTATAGTTTTAAATATTTACATATTTAATGTAAACGGCGATGTTTGAAAACAATGAGAAAATATTGGTACGCTTCATTTTCTTCTTTTGTTCGATCACTGCAACCAGATCATAATATTATTTATTGCCAAAAGATCGCAATGTTGTAAGAATGCACCCTAGTGGAGAAATTTATAACCACGTTATAGGTATTAATTAGTTTCTGATGTCCTATGATGTAATATGTCAATTCTATTTTCTGCGTCATTTCCTGGAAAATAATTCGTTTAAGAAAGTGCAAACAGTGTTTTATTTTTTTGTGGTATAATCAATTGTTACAAATGTTTTTATATTATCTCTCGCATGCGCTACGTGTTGACATTCATGCACTATATATACAATCTGGTAGCCGTATTTCTTACAGAGTCAGTCACTGAAAAATAATGTTATGACCTATTCAGAATGTTAAAAAGGATAAACTTTAGTTGGTAAATTTTAGGCGAAACACGACTGTGATTGGTTGTAAATAAAAAAAAACATTGAAATATGATTGGTCATTGACTCCCATTTGGGGCATGAGTTAAATAGTCTAAAAAAAATAAACGATAAATTATCTCTGATGTTAGTTTATATAGCCTACATTATTATTAAGAAGATTCAAGTGGCCACATTCAAATAACAAAATTTTTAACCAACTATCTCACTGGCGCTTTCAAACCCGTAGATCCATGGTCGTACGGATATAAGCACTCCATACATCCCTATACTGAGATAATGTTTTCCAATCGTCCCCTGTATAATATATTACCTTCAAATCATTATTCTCCTACCTCATTTTTGGTCTACCATCTGGGCGTTTTCCCTCTGGTTTCCTACAAAAAGCTTCCATGTCCCTGTTTCATTCCCGTTCCTGTCACATGTTCTTCCCGTAGCGCATATGCGACTTAACCGTTATTATTATAACTGGTTGTCTAAAAGATCACGTAGTTCACTGTTATGTACTCTTCTGCATTTGCCTGTCTCTCTTTGGTCCAAAAAATTTCCTAAGAACTTCATTCTCAGATACACGTAATATTTTATCATTCCTTAATGTAAGAGTCCATGTTTCACACCCATATAATATAACTGGAAGAATAACAGTTTTATATAGGCCTACAGAGTGCAGCATTAGTCACTTAACCGAAATTCAAATACAGTAAAAGCTCCTTATTCCCGGGGGATGCATTCCGCAAAAATGCCGCGAATACAGAAGCCGCGAATATAGAAACGGCGAATGTGGAATGGTAATTTGTATGGGTATATATGGGGATACGTTCCAAATTCCAAAATAAAATAAAAATTATCAAAGTAAAATCAATTAATGAGAGATTATGAACAATTTCTATTAATTATTATTGTTAGGCTTAGGCAAGGGCTTAAGAAGTTAGTAAATTTTTGATGTTTTGCCGCTTTTAAAAGATTTTTCAATTCAGATTTATATTCATCTGTGAATTTAGCTATATAATTCCTTATTTTGTCTTCGGATTTCTTGATGAATCGTACAGTTGATTCATTAAAATTGAAACAATGTGACATAGACGCAAAACAACTCGCCAACGTGTAAACGGTCAAGCATTTCTGTTTTTACTTAGTGGAAACACTATTTTTTACAGCTTCGGAACTAATTTTTCTTTACTTTTACTCGACATTATAAATTGGCAACAAAGCAGAAAAGACACGTGTTATTCAATCAAAATTATTGCAACGAATGACAAGTTAAAACATTTTTGTGTGTTGAGTGGGTCCCTGGATGGTTTAAATTCACAATTGGACACGGTAGGTGGCGCCGCGATCGGGTTATAGGAATTATTTTTTATGTCAGATGTCTAGTCATCAGCATTATTAACATATTCCATGCGACAACAATGTGACGTCATCATGCACGCTTAGCAAATGACAGTGAGGAATTTTCTTGTGAACTTATTTAATATATCTTAATTAGTGAATTTTATAGTAAAGAAAAAAGTAACATATTTTTATCGTCCGGCCATGAAACGAGAATTGAACTTTCGGGCAGGACAACGTCTGCCGGTTATTAGCTAATATCATTATATGAAGTTGTTCTTTAGTTTAACCCTTAAATTCATAATGTATCCTATAGGATACATCAGCTGGTTTAATTAATTTAAGATATTAAATAAATTAGAAGAAAACGAACAAAAATATACCACTTTAATGTATGTCTAATTAAACAATATACTTAATAACAATTATACAAGATTCTGAATAATAATGGCCTTTTGTGGAAAATCCCCAATACCAAGCAAAATTTGTTTAAATAACATACTTTTAGAGAGAGTTAATGAGTCTATTTACTTAGGATATAAACTCTCTTTTGTTGAAAATTTGGATTTACCAGAGAAAATTGTGAAATTCAACAAATCAATGGGAATCATTATAGAGTTTTTAAAACCTTCATTAGTGCAAAAATCAACTCGTACTCGTCTTTATCAAATAATGGCTCGACCAGTCCTATGTTATGGGAGTGAAGCGTGGGCTATAAGGACGAGAGATGAAAGCAGACTAACAGCTTGTGAGATGAAATTTATGCGTCGAACACCAAATGGGATCGAAAGAAAAATGTAAAAAATCCTTCAAGAACTTAATGTGTCACCAATACTGGTCTACATCTCCAGATATCAGCTAAACTGGAAGGAACATGTCTCAAGAATGGCTAGATCCAGGATCCCCAAGGCAATAATGAACTACTGTCCAAATGGGAAACGGTCACTTGGTCGACCTATGAAAAGATGGCACGAAAACCGCTTTCTCAGGCCGTAACAGTTCTTCTAGGATTAATACCTGGCAGGATGATGATGATGATGACGAGATTCCGTTTTCACTGCGGTGCGCCATATTTAAATAATTGACACAACTAATTTATTCTTTGCCAATTTAAGGGTTAAAAATTCGAAATGTGATTCACGCTATGACGTAGAGTGTAAAGAAGGTGATTGTAACTCTGCCTGCTCAGGGAAAATGAACTTGTTTAAGTAGTGTGGACGGATGAGCGCATGTCCAGGTGGAACTCAGTTAATGCGACACAATTGATTTTTCCTCGGAGATGCCCTGGATTTGTTCACAGCTCTACTCTGTGTTTACTTAAATCTCTTTCGTATTTACTTCATCATTTTATACAGAGATGCTGCACAAATATCAACTAAAAACATTATTTATTTTTTGCTTTGCTCAATTGAATGACAGACCTTCATGAGCCCGAACCATGTGTCGCTAATATTTTCACTCAATCACTTTTTTGAAAACTTTAGGAAAGTAGGGATCAATATCATTAGTTTAAAGGAATTTCTCTCAATGGCTAAACTTCACAACCTGTAATGCGATTTTTATATTTAATCATAAACTCCTGTCATGTAGAAAGAATGGAAGAAAGCAGATTACCTAACTAATTTTTGGTCTACCAACTGGGTGTTTTCTCTCTGTGTTTTCCTACAAGAAACTTCCATGCTCCTTTCATTCCAAATTCGTGCCACATGTCCTGCCCATCGCAGTCTATGAGACTGAATTGTTCTTATTGTATTTGGCTTCCTATAAAGACCATGTAGTTCATTGTTAAGTAATCTTTTCCATTCACCTGTCTGTTCATCTCTCTTTGGTCTAAAGATTTTCCTAAGAACTTTATACTCAAATACTAGCAATCTCCTTTCCTCCCTTAAAGTAAGAGTCTATGTTTCACATCCATATAATATAACTTAACAGTACACATGTACTTCAGAATTTCAGAACTTGCTATTTATTTTGAGTGTTACATTCTTTCACAGGTTAGAGTGCTTAAATTGCGTTAGGCTAGCTTTTATATTGGTGTTTCACATGTTAGAGTTCTTAAATTCTGTGGTTAGCTTTTAGGTTCGTTAAATATCGTGTATTTGTTGGGTGCATCCTCTGATTCCATAGTGTAAACCGCTTCGCGTTTGTTGGCGCATGCGCATTGTGTATGATTGGAACTTAGAAAATGTTTTCGCTTCACATGTTGTAAAGTATTTCAAACAAATTTTAAAAATAATGTCGAGCCTCACCCTCTCCTTTCATAGGAGTTACTAGGACAAGTTAATTTTGTTACGCTTATTTGCCCACCAGATGTCATAAACGGTATGCTGTCAATATACCGACCCAATGAGACATCTAGCAAGCAACTAAGGTATTACTAGGATGATGAGGTCGGTAAATTTTGCTTAGAGATATTTTTATTCAGCCTTAAGGATCTTTTACGAGCCTGCAAATCTTTAGACTCGGGACACACGTCTTAATGTCCCTACTGGTGGACCTGTTCCTTGGATTTTTTCCATCCTAAAAAAAACTTACATTTACCAACGCCGGGTTTGAACTCGCGACCCTCGGGACCAGAGACAAGGAGCATGACCACTAGTTCACCGTGATCGACTTTTATAAAGTACTAGCTAATACCCGGCGTGCGCTTCTACGCCTAGATAAATTAAAATTAATGTGTTTTTATATTTAGATGAATAAGTAAAAGGTACAATGATTATAAATTTCCGTGCTGATTACCAGGGGTTGCCCGGAAATCTACTTACCCCGATCTTCTTGGCATAAATGAGCTGAAAGACAAAATTCGTTATTGTGAGTTATTCGTAAAAGTATACCCGCCGTGTGCTGTTACGCTTGTCCGGGAATCTACTTATCCCGATCTTCTTGGCATGAATGAAAGAGAAAAATGTTTATTGTGAGTTATCCGTAAAATATAAGCATGTGCTGTGGATGAATTTTTTGTAGAGTTTCTTTTACATGTTCAATTATGTGTACATTGATTTTGTGTATTTTTTATAGCTCAGACCGCGTAAGCCATTTAAGCGTCCAAAAAATCTACTTTTTCACGTTTTTCACTACAAACGGCGATTTTTAAGGGTGAAGGGGGTGTAGTGTTACAATTCTCTTATAGCCTAAAACCTTCCCGGGAACATTTTCCAAAAAGCCCCATCACAATCGGATGAACGGTGTGGCAGCGCTTTAAAATACGAAAAAAAAAACATTCATTCATTTCTATGTAAGCTATTAGATACCACAAATATTTATATAAAATATTTTTCATTTTATTTAACAAGAAGATACAGTGGAAAGAACATGTAGAAAGAATGGAAGAAAGTAGATTAAGAAATAAAATCTTCCATTATTTTCCAAGAGGAAGAAGAGATGTCAGACGTCCTCGGAAAACATGGTCTTAGTTCTATTAGTGAAGACGGAACAGGCAACTCTTGCCTAAATCAGGAAGTGAAGAAGAAGAAGAAGATTTTTCATTTTGTAAGGTCGTCCATATATAAAGTAAAGGTAAAGTGATCCCACTACAGGCATAGGAGGCCCTTGAGGTAGTGGGAGATTAAGGTTCCCACTTTTTTCTGGACAATAGACACTTGATGTTAGCCGGGTTGTCAGCCCTGCGTGACGGCCGCCTCTACCCCAGAACAAGTGTCTAGTACTCATTTCCGTTAGAGGCTGAGTCGACCTCAGGGCCATAGTGCCGGCAGAAGGTATGGGTGAGTTTAAAATCCTAACTTCACCGGGACTCGAACCCTCGACCTTCTGGCTTGTAGCGCAGTGCCTTAACCACTATGCTACGGCACTTTATTTGAATAATAAGGACATTGGCATCATTTAAAAGAAATGTAAATATATTCTGCTCTAACCTCGACTTCATTCATTACCCAGTGTAAGGTACATATATTAATTGGCGTTTCTCGTATAATCTATCATATTTATTTATTATTATTATTATTATTATTATTATTATGGTCTTGAGAATGACAGCTTGACTGTAGAAACTTGTTGACCATTTTAAAACATTAATTGGTGAAATGGGCATATTGACTACATATATATTTTTAATATTATATCACCAAGAAGATCACTTGTGTATTAAATTATTATTATTATTATTATTATTATTATTATTGTATTATTATTGTAAAACAGAGTATTTAACAAATGACCCAGATTAATTATATATTGATGGGGTAAAGATAAAGAAGAGCGATAGTTTTTGTTATTTGGGATCAATTATAGAGAAAGATGGAACATCAAATAAAGAAATAGCAAAAAAGGATCAGTAATGGAAGAAAAACCATAGGAATGTTAAACTCTATACTATGGAGTAAAAACATCAGTAGCAGAACAAAACAACTAATTTATAAATTCATACTAGAAAGTATAATGTTATATGGATCGGAAGTTTGGACAATAACACAACAACGTGTCAACATAATAAGTCAGTTGAAATGGATTTTTGGAGAAGGGCTGTCAGAAAATCTCGACTGGAAAAAATTAGAAATACAGAAATTAGAAAATGGATGAATGCAGAAAGAAATATAATGGATGAGATTGAACACAGAAGGCTAAAATGGTATGGACACGTAAGAAGAATGCAGGATGGAAGACTACCAAAGGCCGCCTATGCATGGAAAATTGAAAGAAGGAACAGAAAAGGAAGACCAAGAACAATCTGGAAGAGCAAAATTCAAAATTCAATGAGGAAATTTGGTGTAATAGATGAAGACAGAGGACAGGGAACGATGGAGAACTTTAATTAAGGGGAATTTGTGAATGTTTGTTGCAAACTGATAGTCCGTAGTCATTTACATTTATTTATTTATTTATTTTTAATTCATGCTAATTACTAAGATTGGTTGGAGAAAACCCTCAATGATGAGGAATATTCTCAAAATGAATGGATGAATGATTATTATTGTTGTTATCGTATTGAATGTTGTTTAGATATGAAATTTACATTGCAACATTTAATATACATATTTTTAATTCTTTATAATTAGAATAGTGTATATCTATATTGCCAAATATTTATTGTATTTGTGCTGGTTGAGTGGAAGAGAAGGCCTTATGGCCTTAACTCTGCCAGAATAAATAAAATATTATTATTATTATTATTATTATTATTATTATTATTATTATTATTCATCCGGTATCATGGCAGCTGCCACCGTCTTCCGAAAATCAAACGCCATTCCTCTCCGTCCATCCATTGATCTTCCTCCAATCCTCTGATATTCATAGCTGCTTGTACCCCTTCTATCCAAGTTTTCTTCGGTCTTCCTCTCATCCTCCTTTCTATTGGGATCCATTCCATAACAATTTTAAGCAATCTTTGCTCTGGCATTCTTTTGACATGGTCATACCACTGTAATCTTTTCTTTTCTATAATGTCTATGACGTCTGGCTCCTCTTGTACACCCATAGTTTCCCTTATTTCTTTATTTCTTATTCTATCCATTCTAGATTTTCCAGCAGTTCTTCTTAAAACATCCATTTCTGTACTTCAAATTCTTTTCATTTCCCTGGTAGGAATTTGCTAGACTTCAGCACCATATGTTAAAAATGCTCTGAATTATGGTTTGATATCTTACTGCCAAACTGAAGTACACACTCCAAGTATGCCAAAGGAAAATTGAGAGGAAAATCTTAGGCATAACTCTGAAGGACAGAATCTCGAATAAAACACTTCAAGCGATGATCCTGCACAACAAGCCATCAGGAAAAAATGGAAGTGGGGAGGCCACGTCGCAAGAATACAGGACGACAGGTGGACAATAAAAACAACCATGTTGGACCCGTACACAGGCAAGAGACAGCGCGGAAGACCAAGACGACGATGGCTGACATCTTCAAAGAACGAGCAGGGGCGCAATGGTCCAGAGTCGCCAGATGCAGGAAAAGCTGGAGAACGATGGAGAGCCAACTGTGCATTAACTAATCACAGAATAGACAGTGTATACAAACCAAGTGCTACATCCAAGTCAACTTCTCACCACGGAGTAGCTCACCGGGTGACACTCTCAAATAGAGCTTAACCCCTGTACAGGGAGGCCTTTGCCCTAAAGGGGCATATCAGGCTTTATTTATTTATTTAGTTATTTTATTTATATTTGTAATTTTCTATTTTTTAAAATATTTTGCTGCACCAAACAGAGTTTAAAGCATTTATTGATTGTTTTGTTTGTGCGATTCTATTTTTAATCTCCACTATTATTATTATTATTATTATTATTATTATTAAATAATAATATTTGCAATTATTTTGATTAGAGAGAATAATTTATTTCTGTGCGATTAAAATTTTATGGCAAAGGTCACGTCGATGAAAATAAAGATATTTACTGAAACAAAGCTTAATGTTTTAAAAGGTCAAGTGGAACACAGTAGTGATATCAAGTGCATGACGTGTGTATCGTGTGTTTATGCAAATTAGTAATGATACGTATTTGCACACGAGCTCTGATAAAATAATAATTCCCTTTGTTTCCCAACTTCCTTCCTCTGTCCAATTCAAACTGCGCGGACCTCAATCTTTCATACCAATCTGCATAATGTGAACCGTATCAAACCTTCAGCCCGTGTAACTGTACAACACAGTTGTTTGAAAAATGGGCTAAACTTTACAACCTGTGACGTGACTTTTTAAATTCCTTCATAAACTCCTGTCAAATTTTATTCTTACGGTTTCATTGTTTAGTTATTTTCCACCTTTTGCAACGATTTTTACATGTTTCTAACAATTATTTGAATATATTTTTTCACGACATTGAATTATATGAAGACGTGGCAGCCATATTGATTTTAACGAATATTCTGTGTTCCAGTGCAGCCAACACAGAGTTTGTACTAAATAATTTACACTAAATAAAATACCGTGCATTCTTTCAACAGGTTAGAGTACTTGAATTGAGTTAAGTTAGCTTTTAGGTTAGTCTTTCACAGGTTAGAGTACTTAATTTGCGTTAGGTTAGCTTTTAGGTTAGCTTTTAGGTTAGTTGACAACGCGAGTTAAAATATCGTGTATCTGTTGGCTGCATCCCATGATTCCATAGTGTAAACTGCTTCGTGTCTGTTGGCACATACGGATGGTGTATGATTGGAACTTATAGATACATTTTCGCGTCACATGTTGTAAAGTATTTACGAAAAATTTGTAAACTTACATTTTATAAATCTATATCTACAATGGCGTAACAGCTCTATGTTGGACCTTAGCCTCTCCTTTGTTAGGAGTTACTAAAACTTCACGGCGCGACAGGCCTAGAAGGCCCTTGACCTACCAGCCGTCTGCTAACCTCACATCCGTATTTGTTAATCACAGAAGTAGGCGATCATCCAGCCAGTGTAGGGTGACATGTGGTCAGCATACGCGTTCCCAGCCGATACAATTCATATTCTTCAAAATAATAGCACAATTTGTATTGCAAATACTGTATACTTTTACAACTGTGTGAATATCAATTAGCAAATGTTTTAGTAGTAGTAGTAGTAGTAGTAGCAGCAGGACTTCATTGAATTAAAAGTAAGATACATACAATGTTATTTACAAATATGGGTCGCACGGGCAGTAAGCCGTACGTGCTGTTAACAGTCCGTTACAATAAAATAATATTTAGTGATAATATAAAATAGAACGCAACATGTTCATCGAATGGAAGATCACAGGATACCCAAACAAATGTTAAGATATCAACCTGCAGGAAGAAGAAGACCAGGACGTCCACTCAAAAGACTTCTGGATGGTGTTCTCTTGAGGCCGAAACAGGTCAAAAAATGGCCTAAATTCGTGAATGTACTATGATGATGATGATAAAATAGAACAAGAAACAATAGATAACAATACAATTACATTATATATTAATTATGTTAAATAAAATTATTAGGTATCAATGATATTACACTTTGTTTATATATTTATTTATTCACGGTTTATATATTTATTTATTCACGAATGTGTTGTTCTTAGTTTCCGCGTTTTGTCCAGAAATTTACCCACAGCAAATATGTAAATACATTGTTTCAAACTAAGGAAAACTATATATTACTTTGTATGAATTAAAATTAATTGAATAACATTGTTGGAACTACATATTGAAGCTTAGTGAAAGTTGAATTAAGAAGAAGAAATTACAAAGCTCACAGTGATATAAAAACATGCAGGATTGTTGTGAGGTTTATTTGAAAATAATTAAGATCATAACAACTGAATGTATTTCGTGTGATACAATTCTGTATGTTTATATTTCTTACTAACATTTGTTTAATGCTTCCTTGAAAATGCATGGGTTTTGTAGTTTAAAATAACTGTGGAACTGGGAGCATCTTGTTTCATCTCTAACAAAGTGTTCTCTAACTTTGTGAATCACTTACAGACATAACTTCAGACTTAACTTGAATTATTGTGATACTTCTTTTTTGTTGTTCAATGCCACCAGCTAGTTTTAAGACATTTATAATATTTTCATATGGCTTTGTAACTCGTTGCTTAGGTTGAAGCGCCTGGAAGATGGAGTTTCGTTACCCTGATGATATGTTTTGTTAAGTATGTCTTTGTTCTTTCAAAAAAGAGAAAAAAAAACATATTTAACGAAACTCATAAAAGAATCCGGCAGTAAAAAGACCTCGACAACGCAAATATATACAAGAAACGAAACATTGGAATTAGCTAAAACGCTGAAAAAACTAGACAAACATAAACATAGCATACAAGACTGAAAATAAATAAATTGATATAATAAACAACAGTCCATGCGGATCTCATGTTGAACGAAACGGAGCTTGGGCAGGTTTTTCTCGGGATTTTCTCCCGTTTTCCCCTACCACAAATTCATTCCACCATTTCTCCATGCTCATCCATTTCGTTACATTTTGTTTATCTGCCCCCGTGATGGTACTTCAGGCATGGTCGGCCGGCACCCTTGTCATTCAGATATCTACATAGTGGCTTCATCTCATCTCGTACCTCCACCCGACCGTAAGTTGGACACGAGTTGAGGATATTTATAATACTTAATATAGATTTAACAATAAAGGAGTTTATAAACTAACGTGTAAAGATTATAAAAAATCTGTGTAGGCAGACATTTCTGTATAGGTGAAGTTTCAACGTAAGATTCAAAGAATAGTTCAAAGAGCTCATGTACGCGGAAGGAAAATCTAGCTACACTAAACATGTCATCAACCCCGGCCACCTCATGAATACGTTAGAAAACAGTAACTATAGTTCGTAAGGAAAGAAATCCAACAAAGATGAACATACTAGAGGAACTTGAAATTTTAAAGGAAGTAAACAATGGTTTAATTTTAAATGAGAACACACCTAACTCATACAATGTTCTATATGAAATTACAAAACAAGTCAGTAGCTACCGACGACGCTGGAAGGCCGCTGATGTTAAAAGCGTCGCAAAACAACTACAGTTGGTATCTCATATTCTTCTGCCGAAGATAGAAACCGGTTTCCGAAAGGCCTACAGTTCTTAAAAGTTAAAAAAATCTTGTTGAGGACGACGGCACTGCCAAGTATCTATTTTAATATTTTACATAGTTGTACATTTTTAAACATTTCAAGATAAATAATTATTCCACATCAGGATTAGTAGCAAAATTCATACATTTCTCATATGAAGGCTTATGGTACAGGAAAGAAACCAAGTAAGCTACCTTTTCCTTGAAATGGCATTACCAAGTATCTATTTTAATATCTTACATAGTTGTTTGAGTTAAATTGTGTTTTTAATTTAATAATTTATGTACATTTTTTAAAGATTTTAAGATAAATAATTATTCCACATCAGGATTAGTAGCAACATTTCATACATTTCTCATATGAAGTCTACGGTACAGGGGGAAAAAAAAGTAAGCAACGTTTTCTTTGAAATCTAGAAACAATACTTTCAGTTGTACGACATACGTCCTCACCTGTATGGAGGTAAATAACCCCATGGCTAAACTGTATATTTTACTGCTTCACACTTTTAAATGATAGTGCTTTCCATGGAGAATCTAATGACACTTCAAACTCCATTAAAAACATACTTACCTGGTTCTTTCTCTGTACCCTTTATATGTAAATTTACGTTCATATTTCTCAACATAATTTTATTATGGATTTTATCAGTATTGATTATTATTATTATTTTCATGGTATTTTTACTTTGTTGTGGTGGAGTGGCTTCCGTGCTTAAATGTCCTCGAGAGCTATGCCGGCGGTAGCATTGCTGGCGAAAGGGTTAACCATGCCGGACAGGTCGAAGGCGAAAAAAAATACCTTGGTCGAAAGAGTGATTATCTTAGACCATAAAAATACAAGCGTCAAGAAACACGGACGTGGGTTCCACTGGAATAAAATTTTCCGGAGATATTATTGGAAAACATTAGGTCAGGATAGGGATCTATGGATAGCGCGGCCATGAATTTACGGGTTCGATAGTTCCAGTGAGTTACTTATTGTTATGATTATTATTATACTGTTATATAGTATAAATATTGCTGGTATTAAATATGGAGGTATCTACTGAATTGGTTGCTTGCTAAGAAAGGTAGAGAAAATTCCAGGATGGGGGGAAGTAGACCTACATGGGTGCTTAACCCCTGGTGGACCAAGATAGGGTCATTTTGTGTTCACACAATTTTAAAACTGTTATAAAAATCGCAGTACTTACATTGAAACCGGTTGATTCTGATGTTGTGTCGGAAATAGATTGAAATTTATGGTTGAATATTGAGTGTTACCCTGGTAATTTTCGATAAAAAATTTTAAAGCATGAAATATGACATGGACACAAATTAGCCCTCTCTTGGTCCAACTTGTAATGACAGTTGTTTTCGCAGGAAACACAAAATTATTACTCAACAATGATGTTTATATTTCAAATAAATTATTTCGCAACGTTGTTAGGTCAATGGAAGCTGTCCTTGGAAATAAAATTGTCCAAACACAGAAGTTGAAATCGCTGTAAGGCAAAGGGAGATGCCATGCTTGTTCCAAAGAAAGATAAACTGAACAAACTGCCAAAAACAACAATAATTAGCAATAAATGTGATTCATATGTATGTAGTAAACATAGCCAGAAGATAAACACGTGTTACATGTGTTTCAATGTAGTGAATGATAGTGACAGAAAGTGATAATACCGGGTGTATATAAAATAATATAGCAAATTTAAAGATATTGAATTATACTTTAACTAACTATGACAAAAACAAAACTCATGTTAAATGAAAGAGTAACATCTCCAGTTTACATTAAAAGTTAATAGGTATTCAATGTGAGCCCAGTTTGTTACATGACACACATCCAACATGTAGGCTAATTCTTCCCATGCATTAATAAGCATAACTGGATTGATGGCAGCAGCTTCTCTAATCCTGTCTTTCATCTCGGGCAGGTTAAACTGCAATGGGTGCACGTAGACTCTGTTCTTTACAAAATCCCAAAGGGGAGAAAAAAATCGCATGGGGTGAGATCCGGTGATCTAGGAGGCCACTGGAAATAAGTCCTATCATCTGGACCATGACGACCAATCCAGCAATGACAATGTGGAAAGTGTTACGACAACGCTTACATATGCGTCCCTACTGTTTACAATTGTTACAGGCTCTAAAGCCTACTAATTACGCAGACTTTGCGCTTGAAATGTTGCAGCATAAACATTCTCATCAGACACTTTTGGTCGTCCCACACGTTTGCCTTTATGCAGAAAACCGGTCGTTGCGAACTGATTATACCATCGAAGGATGTTGTTGGCATTGGTGGGATCACGATTAAACTGCGTACGAGACGCACGTTGAACTGATTTGCTACTCTAAAACTGCAAAAAACACAAAACGCTTTCTGTTGAGGAGTTGCCATTTTTATTACAGTTGACATAGAATCAGAACAAAAGAAAGCTATCCGCTCACTCACACAAGTAAAACTTTCTTTTTTCATTTCAGTCTACGCACAACTTTCTACGCCTCATCTGAGTGATAATATTATTACTTTAAACTACTATATTCTTTTATGTACACACTGTGCATTGAAAGCGTATTGGTTCATACATTTTTTAATAATTTATGATGGTGCTAAATATAACAATTGTTATGCTCGTAACATTTTCGAAAATAATATTAGTCATTTTTGGAAAATTAAATTATCATTAGAATTAAATTGGTAGTAAAAATAAAGTCTAAAAGTTCATATTTGATGGACATTTTTTAGCCCTCCCTTGGTCTAGCGCGCCACAAAAAGAAAAAAAAAAAAGAAAAGAAAAAAAGAAGCTGATGGGTCCACCAATGGTTAAAAACTATCCAATCCACAAATAACATGGATTCAAGAATTTGGATCAGGAAGACGATTTGAAATACTGTACAGTACTTTCTCTAAACATTAATTTCCCCATTTTTAAAAGTTATGTCCTGATTTAAATGAGTGTACTCTTGATTTTTCATAACAAAGGTTGTCAAATGATAAATTCTGCTCTACGAGTTGGTTCCAGATATCCACTGCACTTATTCACACTCAGAGCTTTGTGAGGTTTATAACAATTGATATTTCCATATCTGGCATCGCGACAAATTCATCCATTTCCAAGATTTTTACCAACTTCCAATTCACTGCCCCTCGATTCACTAACTTTGTTAACTTACTCTCTTCCTGTCTTGAACATCATCCAGAAAAAATAATACAACTCGTGGAATTTTGTTTCCTTTCCTAGGCTTAATCAAGCTGACATGTGGGCAAGTGTGCAGCGTCATAAGACTTCAAGTAGGTCTACGTCTTGCCTTGATTTTATCTAAGAAAACTTTGTTAGTATTTTTTTTTATTTATCTAAATCATCATCATCATCATCATCATCATCTTCACTTCAAGGTTTAGGCGGTTCGCCTGTTCCGAATTCACGATGATTCCTTGCATCTCTTCCTAGGCATTCCTACATCCCTTAATCCCTTTGCTTTGTAATTATATACTGTCTTGAGCAATGTTGTTTTTTGCATTCTCTGAACATGCTGTTCCCAGCCGAAGCGGTGTGTTGAATTCTATCATTCATTGAATATATTTCTAATTCGCTTCTTATTTCTTCATTTCTTATGTGGTCCAATTTTGTGCATCCTTTGGTCCTTCTTAGAAAAGTAATTTCTGCACTTTCTATTCTACTCGAACTTCTCTTATTTGTTACCCAATGCTCACTACCCATCTAAAAGTACCGGTACCGCCATTGTTTTGTAGAACTTCAATATTGTATCCTTCCTTGTTTTATGTTTTAGTGTTCTATGAACGGTGCCAATATAATTTGAAATGTTGGTAATTTATTGTCTACATCATTTCTTGTTTCTTGTCCAGAGGACAATTCACAATCTAGATTATTAAAATTTGATACTTGTGATAGAGGTTTATTTTCTATTATTCTTTTCTACCTTATGGGCGACTTTCCTTAAAAGGCCATTATTTTTGTTTTATCTATAGATATTTTAAAATCGTACTCTTTACTTATTTCATTTAAACAATGTAGAGAGAATTGTAAATCGTTTTCTGTATTTTGCATTATAATAACACCGTCAGCATATAGTAAAATATTAAAATTTGTTATATTATTTATTCTTATTCCTTTCTTAACACAATTTATTCTAGCTTTGTACTAGGTCATTAATATATATATATATATATATATATATATATATATTAAAAGGGTGGATAATATACTGCACCCTTTTCGAACACCTGTACTTGTTAAAATTTCTTCTGTTTTCTTCTGTCCTGTGTTGGTTATAATTTTAGTTATGTGGTATATGCTTTTTATTATTTGTATTAGGTGTTGTGGGTATCCTTGCCTTTCCATTATGAGCCATTATTTACTTCTATTTAATTCATCAAATGCTTTTTCAAAATCGTTGAAGGCAATGTGTGTTTCTATATTAAATTCTTTACTTCTCTCAAACAATTTATTTATCTAAATAATAATAATATGATAATTCTTCCACATACTTTTAAGAAAACAGCAGTTTTAAAATAATATATAAGGAGCATATCACTGATTTCATAAAAAATTGAGACAAATTAAGTTTCGCTAAGAATGTTACGAACACAGGTCATCAGTTCAACACAATAGAAAACACCCTCTTAATAATGCATAGAGAAAACGACAATAGAAAAATAAACATCTTAGAAGAAATAGAAAACATGAAGTTAACAAGAAACGATAACGTGCTGAACGAGAACACGCCCTATCAGTTCAACCCACTATACAATATATTCGTTAAACATAACCAGTACCCAATGAACAGCTTTGAAAATGGAACCAGTTCCTAAAGGCCTAGCTGAATATTTTATTCAAATATAATTTGTTGAATAAGACTATTGATAGAATAAGAAATGAGGATATAAGAGAAGAATTGAAAGTACAGCCTTTATTGGATAAGGTCACGAATTACAGACAGAAATTGATTGATCGTATAGATGGCATGAGTAAGGAGACATATCCATTGTTAGCAAGAAATTATCAAGCAAGAGGAAGACGTGATGTTGGAAGACCTAGAAGACGTTGGGCTGATGCATTATGAAGTCGGAACGGGCAATTGCCTAATCCCTGGAGCGATGATGATGATGAAGAAGACTATCACAACAGGTACAAAATGTTGTTTTTTAAATACTTCTTTCGCAGTGGACTCTGCCCACTCCTGGAATTCTCTCCCTCAAGATATCAGGGGCTACCGTACACTTGACACTCTTAAGTCACGCTTATACAATTACTTGTTAAATAATTAATTTTTCTCCAGAACAAAATTTATTCTGTCATTAATACAGTTTTTTTGTCATTTTTCTATCTTGTACATTTTATATTTCATTCGTTGGATCTAGATTAAATAAAAAACATTTTGTAAATAATAATTATATTGCAGACATTCAATGTAGACCTAATTGAGTCATAACAGATAACAGTGAGGAGTTTTCTTACTAACTTATCAATTAGTGAATTTTATGGTTAAAAAAGTAACATACTCTTATCGTCCGGCCATGACACGAGAATTGAACCGTTCGGACAGGACGTCTGTTGGATGCTAGTCATGTATGATTCACTTTCATAAAACATTGTTATTCTCCCATCTCGTTGGTATACCTAACGGCCGCTTTTCACTTTTTTTTCTACAAAAAGTTTCCATATCTTTTTCATTCCCTATGAGTGGCACATGTTCTGCCCATCGCAGTCTACAGAACTTATTACTCGTATATCTGGTTTCCCATACATATAATCCATTAATAGTTAACTATTGTGTACTTTTCTTCCTTCATCTGCCTCTTCGTCTCTCTTCGGTCTTACAAATTTCCTACGCACTTTATTCTCGAATAATCACAATATTTCTCCTCTCTTAAATTAGAAGCCCAAGTTTCATATTCATCTTATGTTGTACTATTAAGAGCATATTTTTTCATAGAAATTCATAAACTCGTAATAAAATTGTAATGAACAATAGCACACGTTTTCAGAGTTGAGCCTACGTTTAATTTCTATCTGTATATCATTACTGCTGATAAATTATACATGACAAATTTCGGTTTAATAGATTTTAATGTAATTTAACGTTTTCTATTGTGTTAATTGAATTACGACTTATTGTAACAGACTATAACATACAATCAATACTAGTAAAATTCATATCAAATTCCGTTGAGGTGAAGTCATATGATGAAAGTTAAAAATTAAATTATACCTGTTGGTAGGTGCCGTCGTCCTAAACTTTGTTAAAATATTGTATATAAAATTAATCGGAGCGCTTTCGGAAGTTATATTCCATCTTCTGCAGGTTGAGTTTCCGCTATTTGTTGTTGTGTTCGGTGATGTTTACTCCAACTGTTTGTAGTAGCAACGATAGTTGGAGTAAACATCACCGTACACAATAACAACAAATAGCGGAAACTCAACCTGCAGAAGATGGAAGATAACTTCCGAAAGCGCTCCAGTTAATTTTATATACAATATTTTAACAAAGTTGAGGACGACGGCACCTACTAACAGGTACAATTTAATTTTTAACTCTCATCATATAACATACAAGTTTGAACTTTGAGTAGCCTACTGCTGTGCTTTTAATATTTCATATTTAATTTTGTAATAACAGTAAAATACAACAGGTGAACAATTTTAATTATGGGATGAAATGTATCATCCTGCCAGAAGGAAGACATTAATATTAAATTAAATAGATTTTACAGAATGTGTGGCACTGTAAAACGTACACTGAAAAAAAAAAAAACAGTGAGAACAGTGAGGAGTATACAATTAAAATTTTACAAAATTATGACGGTGCCTACCTTAACATATGCAAGTGAGAACTGGACTCTTAACCGTTCACACAGAAGACAAATAAAAACTGCAGAAATGAAGTTTTTACGTTCAGTAGCAGGTATGACAATTTCGGGGAGAAAAAGAAATGAAGATATTTAAAAAAATTCTTAAATATTTTTAATTTAACAAATAGAATTGACAATTTGAGAAACGACTGATATAAACATGTTCAAAGAATGACAAAATACATAATTCCTCAGCTATTACTAAAGTACAAACCAATAGGACATAGAAGTGTTGGACGCCCATTTACTAGGTGGGAAGATTCACTAAATCCCACTTCATGTAAAAACAGGTCTAAAGACCTAATTTCATGATGTAGAAGAAGATTTTTAATACATACAAATATAGTTTGTACATAAAAAGACAGCGACAACACAACAATCTGCCAGAATACAAGCTGCTGAAATGAGATTCCTCAGACCAATAGCAGGATACCAAAGAACAGACAAAAAACATAACATAGAAATAAGGCAACAACTAAAAGTAGAGGAATTAAATACAACAATAGAGAAATACAGAACAAACTGGAAAGAATATTTGGCAAGGATGACTGAGAATAGAATACGAAAAGCAGCATACAGCTATTCACCACGAGAAAGAAGAAGTTTGGGGAGACCAAAGAAAAGATGGAAACAGCAGCAATTTGGAGCCGGAACAGGGTACATAAGCCTAAACAGTGAAGAAGAAGATATAAATTGTGTAAAAAAACTATATAAAAGTGTTCAAATCCATTTATTTGTATAAAACCTTCTTTGATAGGAAATAACTTCAGATTTTTATACAACTTTTTGTTTTATTTCTACCTAAAATGTATCTCTAAAAGTCTATATAATCTGCATAAGCTAACATTTCTTATGCTTCATTAAAATTCTCCCATCTTGCATAAACTTCCTTGATTTATATTCAAAACCAAAACGATCAATACAAGAGATAGAATGTTTCCTTCTTCTTCTTATTTTTCCGAATGCAGTATTGGGTGATGATGCCCGTTCTGCAACTACAAAAACTGATCTTTCCATCGGTTGAAGGGTCTTCCGAGGTCTCTTTTGCCTTTAGGGTTGAGGTGGTAAATCATCTTTGGTAAACGGGAATTTGACATTCTCTGGACGTGTTGGAACCATTTAATCTGACTATTTAACTCATGCCCCAAATGGGTCTCAATGACGAATCACGTTTAAATGATTTCTGTTTTACAACCAATCAGAGTCGTGTTTCACGAAATATTTATCAGTGTTATAATTACCATATTAAAGAAAGCTCCTCCTTTTTAATATTCTGAACAGGTCTGACCATTATTTTGCAGTGACTGAGCCTGTGAGAAATACAGCTACCAGATTGTATATATAGTGCATGAATGTCAACACATGCCGCATGCGGGAGTTAATATAAAAACATTTGTAGCAATTGATTATACCACCAAAAAAGAAACCACTGTTTGCACTTTCTTAAATGTATTTTTTCCCAGGTAACAATCCAGAAAAATATAATTGTCATATTTACATCATACGACATCATAAATGAATTAATATACAGTTTGATGTGTTTCATTTTTTCTCCACTAGAGAGCATTCTTACAATATTGCGTTCCTTTGGCAATAAATAGTATGATCTGGTTGCAGTGATAAACAAAAGAAGCAGATGAAGCGTACGTATCGCTTCTCATTTGTTTTCAAACATCGCCGTTTACATTAAATATATAAATATTTTAAAATAACTATAGTTAAATAATGATTTGTGAGTAAACAGCTGAATTTTATTCGTTAAATAGTCCTAACAAATGCCACTCTTGATTTCCAAATTCTCTAGATAAATTCACTCTTCACTTCGTGAGTCGTGAATTTATCGATAATTTGGAAATCACTCGTTGCATTACTTATGATAATTTTGTATATGTTCAACCATTTACCTACTATTCCACTGCATCCTTATCTCATTACTTTTCATTCTATCCCTTAATGTTAATCCAGTTAGTGATCGGAGGAATCTCATTTGTGAACTATTAATGCGGGATTTATCTTTTGCTCGAAGTGTCACTTCCGTATAGTAGAGCAGGTTTGGCTATTGCATTATGAAATCTCAATTGGATTTCTTTCCTCATTTGTTTTCCAAAATTTCTCCTAATTATACCATTTAATCTGTTATATTTTTCTAAATTTGTTTCCACATCTTTTTGATTATGAAACTGTGATATATTATTACCTAAATAATTGAAGTGTGTTACTTGTTCTATTGATTTATTATTTATTATTATTTTTACTCTCGAAAGTCCCTTACCAGTGATTGCCATGGATTTGGTTTTATTTTCAGATATTTTCATGTTGTATTTTTCCAGGGTAAATAGAATGTTTCCTTGTATGATATCCTTTAAATTTAAAATCCATCGCTGTGGTCTCGGGGTAGCGTGCTGCCTTGTCACGCAGCGGGTCCGGATTCGATCCCCGGTCGGGGCAGTTTTTCTGGGTGATGTTTTTATCGGGATTTTTCTTCACCTGTAAGACAAATATCAGGAAAACTTTAAGGCCCAAACGGTCCCCGAAATCATATGGTCATCGCAATCACCATCATTCATATTCATCTTAGGTTAAGTTTAGGATTAGGGACTCTCCTGGCGCACCGTTATCATCATCATCATCATCATCATCACCTATCATATCATCGGGGCAACGTAACCCCGCCTTCCAGGCGCCTCAACCTCAGAAGTGGGTTACAAGTACGCCATGCCAGGAGAGAAACCAGGAATGTCGAAAGACAAACTTGGGGCATTTGAGAAAAAAAAAACCATTAAACTTAAATTCTTTATCTACTAACAATCAGTGACGCTTTAGTTCGTAGTTACTAGGTAACAAAACCTATACTTTATATTCTAACAAAACACCCTATCAAATCATAAAATACAGGTTCAACAAAACGTAAAATACCATTCAATAGTGATTTCGTGTAACTACATAAATAAACTTTCCTTGACGTTTCTGTAAGTATATTAATAGTTGTACCTTGGGCTGCTTTTAAAATTTTTCCTGATAAACATTGAAAATCACTTTCTCCGCTCATTTTTACTTTAAATTCACATATAAAACTAGCGCCCTAAATTGCAGAATATAACAATATTTTTGCGCGATAGTGCATTTTGTCATACTTACAAGTAAATGGCAACCATGGTTGAATGTTCAACTTCTTAAATTTTGGGATTGTCAACCTAAGTAACTATATTGTAATATTATATTTACACCCACGTGCGGGAAGTAATACCACTGTCTTCTATGTATACTACGTACAATGTATATACAAAAAATATTCAAAATATAGTATTAATATGCATTATACGAATCAAATCACTGCATTTTAAATGAACTGAACTTTATTTGAAACAACATAAAACAATAAATACGAACTTGCGGCGATGTTATCAATAAATTATCTCAAGGCCTCCTGTTGTTTCAACTAATAAACATTGCCCACACTGTTAACATTAGTCAATTGTTTATAATGAACGCAAATATTTCCAACAAAGACATTATTTTACTATTATTTATTATTTTGAAAACACCATCGCGAAAAAAATAATGTACAACGCACGTTTGTGAAGTGTTTTACAGAATCTCGGAAATTAAAAACCTCGCTATCGCTCGCTTTTTAAAAAATTCCTAGCTTCTGTAAAAAACCACTTCCCAACCTCGCATCATAATATACTATTGTTGATTTATAGTGTCTTTTTTGTTTCTTCCAAAGCCCACATTACTCTTTCTTTAAATATATCGTTCCCGCTATAAACAAGTTTCATTAAATATGCTGAATATACAACATGTACTAAAATACTTTTTCCATTTCTTGTCCTTGAGTATTGCTTGGTTGTCAACGTGTATATCCTTCCGGTTTTGAATCTTTGGAGACTTGAAAGCAAGTTGATTTCCTACCAGTCGGTTGCTAGCCGAAAAGTAGTAAGTCCAGTGGTGGGCTGCCACCTAAAGCTTCTGGACAGGCATGAAGGAGGATTAGCATTTGCTCTAATCCTCGTGTAACAGTTATACCGCTGTGACTCGGTCCCCAGAGCCTCGTTTGTTTATAAACAGGTTGCACCACGTGAAGGTGAGTTTGGGATTTAAGTAGGAGAGGTTATTGAGTGCACTTCACTACTCACTACAATAGCCAGAGAGTTAAACATCGTACCTACATCTGAATACCTCCAAGAATATAGAAACAATTGGCTAGCCCATATTCAGCGCATGGATCGTCACAGAATACCAAAACAAATTCTTCACTACATTCCTCGAGGCAGAAGATCTGTGGGCCGACCTTTCGGAGATGGCGGGAGATCGTAACGGGCCACTGGGTCTAATACTTGAAAGGACGACGATGATGATACTAAAATACTCTGAACGTAGATAAAATATTGTAGACAACACGTTACAAAATTATGTTTAGTAACTCGCTGCTCTCCCTTCGGTCGTGTTCTAACTTGAGCATCTCGTTACTAAACCACTGCTTTTGTAACTAATCGTCTAAATAACTATTGTCATTATCTCTATTTCTAAACATGCAAAATGAAGGATATATTTTTCTTCTTCCATTAATTTGAAAGTACTTGCTACAGCTATGTGCTGAATCAAATACTAATTTATTTAAGTTAGGAATACACCATGTTCTGTAGCAGGTTGTACAAGGCAAATTATGTACAGAATTTGGTGGATTTGAAAAATAAGGAACAAGCTAAAAGAAGAAGGGCAAAAAGTTAAATAAGTCCATCTTCCTCTTGTGTTATTATAACAAATTGGCACCATCGAATCCTTAGGTTCAAGGCCGAGCGGATATAATCTCTCCATACATCCCTATCCTGAGCTAGTGTTTTCCAATCATGGTCTGTATATCTAATTCCCTCAAATCATGGTTAATGTTATACTCCCACCTCATTCTTGGTCTACCAACATGGCGTTTTACCTCTGGTTTTCCTACAAGAAGCTTCCATATACCTCTTTTATTCCCCATTTGTGCCACATGTCCTGCCCATCACAATCTACGAGACTTAACTGTTTTTTATTATATTTGCTTTCCTATAAAGATCATGTAGCTAACTGTTATATAGTCTTCTTCATTCGCCTGTCTGTTCATCTCTCTTTGTTCCAAAAAAAATTCTAAGAACTTTATTCTCAAATACTCGTAATAATTTTTGCTCCCTTAAAATAAGAGTCAATGTTTCACATCCATATAATATGACTGGGAGAATAGCAGTGTTATATATTTTCAGTATAACGCTTTTTTTGAGAGAAGTTGGGACGACAAGAGTCCCTATAATGCATAATTGCATGCACTTCCAAAATCGAGACTAAGTTTTAACTAAATCTGAAGTAATCTAGTGTAATTTTGTTTTTAAATTTAAGGTGAGAAATTACAGGAAGTCTCTAAAAAACACCAAACTTTGTAAGGTGTTGTTGAAAAAAGTCTCCTATCGAGCCACGTTATTAATAGAACTGCATTGCGTATTGGGCCGACATGCTTCAATACAATGGGAACAAAACCATGTTCGATTATCGATATCACAGCTTCGAAATACACAAAGATATGTTACATCCAGTAGCTCTGTTTCTGATTACAAGACATCTGTGACGTCACTTCCAGTACACGATACCGAACAATCGTTTTCTACTGTGCAAGAACATTGAACATTCTTATATTATCTTTTTTAATAATATCAATAATTAATTTATCTCAGTCAAATATTCAATTTATCCAAGTCGACGTTTTGATCTCTTTGTGTGAGATCATTTTCAAGACATTTCCAGTTATCCATTTTGTATGGTTGTTTATATTACATATAAACCATTACCAAGACAATTGTTTTAACAAACTTGAAGGAATTTTAATAAAAAAAGGGCAAAGATAAAGTTGATAGTAATAAATTGACAAATGCTGTATACAAAATTCAATGTGGTGATTGGGAAATGTCTTATGTAGGCAAAACAAAAATATTTCTAAGAAAAAATAATTGACGAACATAAAAAGAACATTAGATGGGGGTACGCCGTAGCATAGTGGTTAAGTTAAAATGATGAAAGTTAAAAAATTAAATTGAACCTGTTGGTAGGTGCCGTCGTCCTCAACTTTGTTAAAATATTGTATATAAAATTAACTGGAACGCTTTCGGATGTAATCTTCCATCTTCTGCAGGTTTAGCTTCTGCTACTCGTTGTTGTTGTGTACGATGATGTGTATTCCAACTGTTTGTAGCAGCAACTGACTTGTTTTTGACGATCTCGTATAAAGGGTTTGACTGGGGTGCGTTCTCATTAAGAAGTGAGGTGTTGTTGGAATATACATCACCGTACACAACAACGAGTAGTGGAAGCTCAACCTGCAGAAGATGGAAGATAACTTCCGAAAGCGCTCCAGTTAATTTTATATACAATATTTTAACAAAGTTGAGGCTGACGGCACCTACCAACAGGTACAAATTAATTTTTTAACTTTCATCACATGACTTCACCTCAACGGAATTTGATATGAATTTTACTAGTATTGATAGTGGTTAAGGTACTACGCTACAAGCCGGGAGGTCGAGGGTTCGATCGCAGTGGGGCCAGGATTTTTAAACTGACCCAAAACTTTCTGGCGGTACTATGGACCTGGGATCGACTAAGCCTCTAACGGAAATGAGTACTAGACGCTTGTTCTGGGGGTAAAGGCGGCCGTCACGCAGGGCTGACAACCCGGCTGACATTAAGTGCTGATTGTCTAGAAAAAGTGGGAACCTTAACCTCTTACTACCCCAAGGGCCTCCTGACGCCTGTAGTGGGACCACTTTACTTTAGTTCACCAGATACAGAATTTTCGGTAATTAATGAACATATAATTAATTAAAATCGTGGAATGAAATGGGATGACAAACATTTTGCACAAAGAAAACAATTACCATAAAAAATTGATAGCAAAAATAGCCTTCATAAAAAGCAACAAAATAAAGCATCGAATAAACAGAAATACTTAAATGAATGGTGTGAAACATAGATTCCTTGTTTATTTTTTCTTTCACTCACCTCATACTTCATAACTCCTCGCAGACCCGGGTTTCGTCACATCATTTGTGACATTCTTAATGCTGTGTCACGTTACGAAACCCGGGTCTGCGAGGAGTTATGAAGTATGAGGTGAGTGAAGGAAAAAATAAACAATATCAAAAAACCTCATAGTGTTATTTCCTATCTATATAACTTAATACGGGGGCACGCCGTAGCGTAGTGGTTAAGGCACTGGGCTACAAGCCGGAGGGTCGAGGGTTCAAGTCCCGTTGGGGTCAGGATTTTTAAACTGACCCAAACCCTCTGGCGGCACAATGGCCCTGGGTCGACTCAGCCTCTAACGGAAATGAGTACCAGACGCTTGTTCTGGGGTAAAGGCGGCCGTCACGCAGGGCTGACAACCCGGCTGACATCAAGTGCCGATTGTCTAGAAAAAGTGGGAGCCTTAACCTCCTACTACCCCAAAGGCCTCCTGAGGCCTGTTGTGGGATCACTTTATAACTTAATACGATTCCTTGTTAAAATATTTTAATCATAAATTAGAATTTTGAATTTGTTAATTTAGATTTGTTAAAAAAACACAAAACTGTCTTGATAATGGTATCTATGTAGTATAAAAAACATACAAAATGGATAACTGGAAATGTCAAATATCTTGAAAATGAACTCGTACAAGGAGATTGAAACGACGACAAATTGTTGAATAAATTGAATATTTGACTGAGATAACGAATTTTATTATTATTATTATTATTATTATTATTATTAACTACTCTCAGGAATAATATTTAGACTTATTCAGTATTATTTATTTAAATTATTATAATCGCTGATGTAATATTAACAAAATAATTTATAGAATTATGGGATCAGGAATAGTATTGGCCCAGAAAAAATAACTTTTTGCACGAAAGTGCGTTCTGTTGTACTTACAGCAATGGCGACCATGATTGAAAGATCAATTTCCTAAATTTAGGTATTGCCAACCTATAAATAATTAAATGACTATACTGTAATATTACAAATTACCTACCTAGGGCGGGAAGTAAAACCACTGCCCTTTATGTATACTACGTACAGTATATATATAAAAATATATCCAAAAGGTAGTGTTAATATACATTATACGATACAAATCACTGCATTTTAAATGAACTGAACTTTATTTGAAACAATATAAAACAATAAATTCGTACTTGCCGCCATTTTATTCCTGATTGGTGTCACGGTCTGCTGTAGTCTTAACTAAATTATTTTCGGCATTTACCGTATAAACATTGGCCAGACTGTTAACGTTAGTCAGTTGTTTATAATGAACGCAAATATTCCAACAAATGTGTTATTACTTGACTATTCTTTATTATTTTGATAACATCATCGTGCAAAAAATAAAAATGTACAACGCATATTTGTGAAGTGTTTTTTCACACAGAATCTCGGAAATTAAAACCGAGCGATTTCCTCACTTCTGTAAAAAAACACTTCCTAACCTCGCATTGTAATGTACCACTAACGAAATAATTATACAATTTGTGGGAAATAAACAATTACAATGGTTTTGACAAGTGAATAGGACGAATGAAGATAGATTGCCAGTTAGGAGTGGATTCCAAATGGGAATAAATATAAAACTACGCAGTGACCGTACGGGAACCTAGGTCAGGAAATATGAGAGTGGGGAGGCAAATAATGCCATAGTGTAATATTTTCAAGTGTCAAACAGAGGAATAGCAACAGGCAGGTAAAAGTGGAAGAAAATTATAGGCCTAAACATTGAGAGACCTGTGTGGAGAAAATCTTGGTGTCACGGAAATGGCTGGTCCGAGACATTTTCTGTAAGGCACCCTGTAACAGGAGACCCTTGCCCGCACTGGAATGTTAACAGGCTAATTCCAATTCTTAGCTAATACCCGGTGTGCGTTGCTACGCCTAAATAAATGAACAATGAATGGTTAATTAAAATGTATGGTATACGTTGAGAGGAACCAAACATGGCGGTTGCTAGTCGGTATTTAATTTCGGATTTCAGGTAAACCTCCACTTCTAATTCGGATTTCGCTCATTTTTGGATAATACCTATCTCGGTTTATTTTAATAGGATATGCTGAGTTTTGTTGTGAAATATCGAAAATTGTGACCGATAGAGCGATTTTTAAATGTTCACTTCAGGTGAACTTCTACACCTAATCGTTTTAGAGGGTCCAATTGTGAATCTAAACACACACAAAAAAAATTAATCACTATCGGTCCAGTCGTTTAGGAAGTTTTAATTTTCGGGTTTCAAGTAAACCTCCACTTCTGATTGCCAGATTTCGCTCATTTTTGGATAATACCTATATCGGTTTATTTTAATAGGATATCGAAAATTATGACTGCTAAAACGATTTTTAAATTTTTACTTTAGGTGAACTCCTACACCGAACCGTTTCAGAGGGTCCAATTTTGAATCTAAATCATCCAGAGACCAACTCAAACACACAGACACACACACAAAAATCCATCAGAATCGGTCCGGTCGTTTTGGACAGTTTTTATTTTCGGGTTTCAAGTAAACTTCCACTTCTAATTGTCGGATTTCGCTAATTTTTGGATAATACCTATCTCGGTTTATTTTAATATGATACACTGAATTTCGTTGTGAAATATCGAAAATTATAACTGCTAGAGCGGTTTTTAAATTTTCACTTCAGGTGAACTCCTGCACCTAATGGTTTTAGAGGGCCCAGTTGTGAATCTAAACCATCGAGGGATCCAATCAGACTCACACCCAAAATTTCATAAAAATCGGTCCAGTCGTTCAGGAAGAGTAGAGTGACAAACACACGTACAGAAGAATTATGTAGGCATATATATTTTCCATGTTCTGGAGGCTAACAAACAACGTTGCTTTGAGAAAATAGAATAAAATTGTCCTTTGTCGTTTGTTAGAGGCTATGGCAAAACTTATTATAAACTTGCGTATTTTTAAATTGTCTTCTTCTTCCATAAACGTGACGATGAGCGTTTTTCGCTTCTGGCAACAGAAACGGGACATATCGTATATCTTCATTCACAGTAACTGCATTACCCCATTCCCTTCATTGCGAACGAGAAATTTTATGATAAAAATACATTTTCTAGCATTCCATTTACAATATCTTGTATTTCTATCTACGATAGGGCCTATAGAATGCATTTTGTTCACTCCTATACTAATAATGGCCTAATTATCATTCTATTTTTAGGGAAGTAAGTTGAATTTACCAGATATGCCTTGATATCCTTTGACAACGGGATGTAATTCCTTAACTTACTTCCCTAGGGAAGAAAAGTAATTACTTAATTAATAATGTAATAATGTTTTTTAATTTGCACCAATCCTTAAATATTCTGTATACTTTTTCATATCTATTTTTCGTCTTTGCTGGTAATAGAAAATGAATATTAGCATTCGCCGCTTCCTCTACATCACAATCATATCTGTAATTACGATACAGTCTGAAACTGTTATTTAAAATGTCTGCCACTAATTTAGACAACAATAAAAAAAATTGCAGTTTTTTTCAACATTCCCTTGCTATCAAACCATTGAACTCTTCAAACCAAGTTATAAATTTACACGAAATATAAAAATTAAACATAATTTTATTATATTATATACAACTTTCCTCATTAGAGGACTACCTCAAGGACAAAGTGATGCAGATAATTAATTTTCGAAATTGATGAAATACATTTTGTAAATACATTATTTTTTTTTTCAAATTATAATTGAAGTTTATATACTATAAAGTATATCAGGGGCACGCCGTAGCGTAGTGGTTAAGGCACTGAGCTACAAGCTGGAGGGTCGAGGGTTCAAGTCCCGTTGGGGTCAGGATTTTTAAACTGACCCAAACCCTCTGGCGGCACTATGGCCATGGGGTCGACTCAGCCTCTAACGGAAATGAGTACCAGACGCTTGTTCTGGGGGTAAAGGCGGCCGTCACGCAGGGCTGACAACCCGGCTGACATAAAGTGCCGAATGTCTAAAAAAAGTGGGAGCCTTAACCTCCTACTACCCCAAGGGCCTCCTGAGGCCTGTTGTGGGATCACTTACTTTTTAGATGGATTATCATATGCGAAATTTAAGTAAAAATGAACGGAGAAGGTGATTTTCACGGTTCATCATGACAAATTTTAAAAGCTGTCCAAGATGAAATTATTAATATACATCCAAAAAAGTCAAGGAAGTTTATTTATTGTAGTTATATGAAATCATTAAAGTTTAATTTACGTTTTTGATAGCCCGTTTTGTTAGAATATAAAGTATAGGTTTTGTTGCCTAGTAACTACGAACTAAGGCGAATCTTATAATAGTAGATACGTTTCGTTAGTTTACATTCTACAAAACTCGAACTTACGGAAACGTGGAAATGCATCATACTGATGCCATCTACCGGCTGAATGCGGAACTCAAAATACGACTGGTGCATTTAGTTGGCATAAAGACAATTTTAGCGGCGGTAAAGACAAACATTGATAAGTTTATGAGGGATACTAGCTGAGTGGTTTCCATTTACTTATTACCGAGAATTTAGTTGTTGATGTGCCGGATATTAAATATATTTTTTAGCCAATGAATGGAAATAATTGCTATTTCTTCTTATTTTTATTCTAGAAATGGTCGAATGGTGTTCTAAAGATATCTGTAACAATCTATGTTAATAATTTGCCAATATTTAATAATAATAGCTTTATTTTACCTGGCAGAGTTAAGGTCTTAAGGCCTTGTCTACCACTTAAAAAAAGTTTATTCTTTAAAACCTATGATGCGACTCCTTTAATTCTTTCATAAACTCATGTCAAATTTTATTCTTAGAGTTCCATTTTTCAAATTTTTCCCACAAATCACAACGTTTTTTAAATTTTTTCTAATGATTAGTTTAATATTTAACTACATACGTAGCATTAGACGTGGCAGCCATATTGATTTTAACGAATATTCTACGTAAAAACGAAGTCGTGTTCAAGTGCAGCCAACATAAAGTATATACTAATTAACTGTACACATATAGTTCAGAATTTCAGAACTTATTACTTATTTTTGGGCATTGCATTCTTTTACAGGTTAGAGTGCTTAAATTCCATTAGGTTAGTTTTTAGGTTGGTGGTTGACAGGTTAGAGTACTTAAATAAATTAAGTAAATTAAGTACTATAACCTGTAAAACAATTATTGTGTTAGGTTAGCTTTTAGGTTTGTTAAATATCATGTATATGTTGGCTGCATCCCGTGATTCCCTAGTGTAAACCGCTTCGCGTTTGTTGGCGCATGCGCTTGGTGTATGATTAGAACTTAAAAAAAATTCGTATCACATGTTGTAAAGAATCCCTGAATATTTACGTTATATCTATAATATGATTATTATTTACAATATATTTTGATTTAATCTAGATTTAACGAATAAAATATAAAATGTGCACGATAGAAAAATGAGAAAAAATACTATTAACGACATAGAATAAATTAAGTTCTAGAGAAAAATTAATTATTTAACAAAAGTAATTGCATATGCGTGACTTACATGTGTTCATTTTTATGAAAATTTATCCACATTTGACGAATCTATTATGCATTAGACAATTAAGGATTTTTACTAAGAATCAAGTAGCCTATATTCATTTCGTAGGCGGCCAGTGAGAGTCATTCTTAATTGCAGCAATTCTATGATGTAAATGCGAATTTCTGAAATGCATGGGGAAATTTATTTGATTGGATAACCACTATTGGGAATTAATTGTTAAACTGAAAATCCTATGAGGTTGTTGAGGTAAGGTTTTTATGTGAATTAGAAAGACTATTTAACTCATGCCCCAAATGGGAGTCAATGACCAATCACGTTTCAATGATTTCTGTTTTACAACCAATTAGAGTCGTGTTTCACGAAATATTTATCAGTGTTATAATTACCATATTAAAGAAAGCTCCTCCTTTTTAATATTCTGAACAGGTCTGACCATTATTTTGCAGTGACTGAACCGTTAAGAAAATCGGCTACCAGATTGTATATATAGTGCATGAATGTCAACACATGCCGCATGCGGGAGTTAATATGAAAACATTTGTAGCAATTGATTATACACAAAAAAAAAGAAACCACTGTTTGCACTTTCTTAAATGTATTTTTCCCAGGAAACAATCCAGAAAATATAATTGTCATATTTACATCAAACGACATCAGAAAGAATTAATATACAGTTTAATGTGTTTCATTTTTTCTCCACTACGAGACATTCTTACAAATATTGCCTTCCTTTGGCAATAAATAGTATGATCTAGTTGCAGTGATAAACAAAGAAGCAGATGAAGCGTACCTATCGCTTCTCATTTGGTTTTTCAAACATCGCCGTTTACATTAAATATAAATAATTTAAATATATTTAAAAACTATAGTTAAATAATGATTTGTGAGTAAACAAGCGTTAATTTTTATTCGTTAAAATAGTCCTAACACAATGCCACTCTTGATTTCAAATTCTCTAGATAATTCACTCCTCACTTCGTGAGTCGTGAATTTATCGATAATTTGGAAATCACTCGTGGCATTACTTATGATAAATAAAACCATTTTGTTTTTGGTATTGCAAGGAAAATATGTAAAGTAGTTTTAGGTTGTGATTTCAAAAGGAAAATGAACATAATCACTCTGGTAAATTTGGTCATTTTACACGCTGTATGCTTTGTTCACACGCTGTATATTATAATTTTAAACCTCCTGAATTGTTTCTATTACTTAATTACTTTGTTTTTTTACCGGGAGAAAAGAAAAGTCTTAGTTTACGCCTTGTTCGGCAGCACACATCAAGACTAAAAGTCATACAGAAGAGACCCTGGCAAGAGTTTATTCCCCTCGAACAAGAGCAATTAATAAAACTTTATTTCTGCACAGAATGAAATATTTCAAACGCAGAAATAATCATAGTAGTAGATCTACCTTGTATGCTACTTACTAGGGCATTCTACAGGGCTTCCAATATAAAACCGGACACGCCTCACGGGGTTTCACCCGTCAGGCAGCGCTCTCTCCTCGTCCGCATTTCACTCTGCCAGCCGCAGAGTGTCCGGTTTTATACTGGAAACCCTATATAATTATTGAAACACTGCTATAATCTCACAAAACATTGATTTATTATTTTATTAAATATCCAAGATTTGAAGCCCTATTTTACAAATGTATGTTAGAGCTGTAGTTACATATAATAGCATATTACGATGCGAGGTTGGGAAGTGGTTTTTACAGAATCGAGGAAAAAGATTTTTAATTTCCGAGATTCTGTAAAACACTTCACAAACGTGCGTTGTACATTATTTTTTTTGGCCGATGATATTTTCCAAATAATAAATAATAGTAAAATAATAACATCTTTGTTGGAAATATTTGCGTTCGTTATAAACAATTGACTAACGTTAACAGTGTGGGCAATGTTTATTAGTTGAAACAACAGGAGGCCTTGAGAACAATTATTGATAACACGGCCGCAAGAACGTATTTATTGTTTTATATTGTTTCAAATAAAGTTCAGTTCATTTAAAATGCAGTGATTGGTTTCGTATAATGCATATTAACACTATCTTCTGGATATTTTTTGTATATACATTGTACGTAATATACGTAGAGGGCAGTGGTTTCTCTTCCCGCAAGTGGGTGTAAATGTAATATTACAGTATAGTTATTTAGGTTGGCAATCCCAAAATGTAGGAAGTTGAATTTTCAATTATGGTCGCCATTGCTGTAAGTACTACAAAACGCACTATCGCGCAAAAAGAAAATTGAAGATACACATAATTACAAAATATAAATGAAAGAAAAATAACAAATGAATGGAGTAAAAACAAATGAGATTAAAACTTATAAAATTAGTAATAAGATGAATTATAAAGTGGTGAAAATATTATTTACAAATGTTTTAAATGCTGTGTAACAACATTTACGTTTCGAAATACCAATTATTGGATGACATAATACTTGATTACATTCAGTTAAATGAATAACTAGAATGTATCGCTTATATCCATGAGATGGACAGTCTAAAATAAGGTATTCAGCAGTTTGTTCATCATTACCATAGGAGCGATATGTCCATTTTGAGATGGAATATGAACAATTTGTTTTGCTTTTTTTTAACATTATGAACTTCATTTATAGTCTCCAGTCAAGTCAACTATACGTTGCCAAATTCTTGAAAAATGGAGAACTTCATCTGCTGCACCATTTCTGAATATCTCTTTCATTGATCGATCTAGAGTTTTCTGGATATCAACTCTTGATTGAAATCGAAAGCCTCGTAGAGGTTCTTTGATCTTTGAGAATAAATTAAAGTCATAAGCGCTCCTGTCTGATGAATTTGGTAGATGTTCGAGTATTTCCCAATTCCACTTTCTAAACAAATTCTACTAAACATATTTTTTAAGGCGCTATTACTTAATAAATGTGAGAAAGAGTGAATATATTCACAAGATATGGCCATATCGAGACTTTCAATAATACATATTTATACAACAAAGACTGCTCAACAACATACTACAAGATTACAATAGTCACCACTAGGATCGCTGATTTACATCAGTGTTGCCATTACTTAACCAATGTATCATGGCAGCTGCCGTCGTTTTCCGGAAACCAAACGCCATTCCTTTTCTATCCATCCATTGATCTTCCTCCATTCCTCCGATATTCATAGCTGCTTGTACCCCTTCTATCCAAGTTTTCTTCGGTCTTCCTCCATTCCTCCTTTCCATTGGGATCCATTCCATAACAATTTTTGGCAATCTTTGCTCTGGCATTCGTTTGACATGACCATACCACTGCAATCTTTTCTTTTCTATGATGTCCGGCTCCTCTTGTACACCATAATTTCCCTTATTTCTTTATTTCGTATTCTATCCATTCTAGATTTTCCAGCTGATCTTCTTAAAACATCCATTTCTGTACTTACAATTCTTTTCATTTCCCTGGTAGAATTTGTCAGACTTCAGCACCATATGTTAAAATGCTCTGAATTATGGTTTTGATATATTTGTAATTTTCTATTTTTTGTAATATTTTTGCTCCACCAAACAGAGTTTAAAGCATTTATTGCTTGTTTTGTTTGTGCGATTCTATTTTTAATTTCTACTGTGTTATCGCCTGAATGGTCTAATTTTGTTCCTAAATATATATATATTTACAAGATAATTATTACTGCATAAATACACATTAAAGTTGAAATTATTGATGTATAATAAGTTGATATTGTAATAATTAACTTATGTAAGCACCTTAGAAGGAAGAGTCGTAAAAATTATAGATTACGTCTTGGATTGATTTAGTAAAAAATTTGATGATTTAGATTTATATCCAAAGGATTTTATGTAACTTAAATTATTAAAACTACGATGGCCTTTGAAAACATGTTTCATCTTCAGTATGCTATTTGATACTGATGTCGGCAAATGTACCAATTAAGGGTACTGTTAATATAGCTCAGATTGGGTATTTGTATATATTTTATTTATTATTTAACAAACTTACCTAAATAGAGTGTGCAAAAAGTGACAAAGTATACTTGACAATGTAGAAGTAAAACAAAAACATTAGATAATAGATACAATATTATACACAGTTTACAACACAGTTCCCAAAAAATAGTTCCATAAGAAAATTCAAATTTGATGTAAGTTACTACATTCATAAGGAATAGTATATAAATAAATTGAAACAAGCAATATATTTTGTTAAATTAAATCAATTAATAATATATTTATAGTGCTGTATAATATAGCCTATCAGACTATTTTTATTCAATGCCGCAGGTTTGTCATTTCGACATTTTCTAGTGTTCTCTCCTGGCATAACTGTAACTCACTTCTGAGGTTGGGGTTCCTGGAAGCGGGGTTACGCTACCCCGATTATATGATGGGTGATGATGATAATGGTACGCCTTAATATTACACTTACTCTAAGGTAAATATGAATGAAGATGCTTATGAAGACCACATGGTTTTCGGGGAACGTTTGGGCCTTAAAGTTTCCTGTCACTTGTCTTACAGATGAAGAAAAACCCCGAAAAAAGAAATCTCACACAGGAAACTTATACCTCCCGGAGGTCGAAACCGGGGCCTGCTGCGTCACAAGGCAGCACGCTCCTTAGAGACCACAGCGGTAACTTACATCAGACTTGTTTATTAACATTTTATAATATGAACAGTTTTCTAGGAAACAGAACAATATGCCTGCAGAGTTACTTGAATTAAAGACATTGGGACGAATTATCGTAATTTTTGTACTTAGAACATTTGGTTCTCTTAATAAATTACAATAAGAAGTAACATAAGATTCTTTTTAATAAGTAAAATAATTGTATTTATTAAAAAGATTAATCATTAATCTTGTACATCTTACCTCATAAATATTTGCGTTTAATTTGACATGTTTCGATATGTTGTCCATATCATCTTGTCCAGCCTGTTGATTTTTACGTTGTCGGCCCTGGATGTCGACTTCACTCACCTTTTGATTGACCAAAGAACTTGTAAATCAAATATTTTTCTCCGGGAATTTAAAAATTCACAATTCTATTCTAATAATAAAAATATACTTAGAAACATCTTATTTGACCTTTAAATAGGCAGAACACTTAATTTTCCATGTCAGTTATTTGAATGGTGCGGACCGCAGTGAAAACAAAATCATAGATAACTGTTATTAGGTATATTGTGTAATTCTACATACATTTAAGTAATTTTTTTAGTTGATTTTCTTCAGTTTCATTAAATATATATTATAAATCAAACCAATGGATGTATCCTATAGGATACATTGCTAATTTATGAGTTAAATATGATTGTGAATTTTGAAATTTAAAAGTTCTTCGGTCAACTAAAAGATGGAGTGAGAGTCGACATCCAGGGTTGATAACATAAAAATCAACAGTCTAGACAAGTAGACGATAATATGGACAATATATCGAAACATGTCAAATGAAATACAAATATTTGAGAGGCAAGATGTACCAGATGCACCTTATTTGTTACTCGATTCTGTATTTTAAAATACCTTTTCGGGACCCTTGGCCGTGTCTTCTCGACGTTTCATCACCTTCTGTGGGTGAAATCTTCAGGAGATATTGCTTGTGTAAAATTTTGTAGTAAACTTCTAACTAATTGTTAACTTGTGTGATTTTATAAAATAAGAAATGCGCACAACGTGCAAATAAGATTGTTCTTAGTCACTGCAGAGTTTAAATAACGATTCTGATCTCATCCTACAGTTTAACACACATTTCTCGCACTGTTCGCCACATCTTGAACACACGCAGTCTGGGCCGGGCTCGTGGAATCTCTGGTTCCTGCACAGCTTGTGGTGAAATCCATGCACAGCGAGTCTGGTCACTATGTGGCGCAATTCATATCCTCACCGAGTCCATTCACGGTTTGTCACGGCCTCAGTAATATAGAATTCTTCCCATATTTTGCGTTTCTTCTCGTGGAGTTCTTGCAGGAGGTCCTGGTAAGCTGGTGTCACTGGTGGTAGGAACTTTATCCGTTGTGTAATTTTACCGTAACTATAATTCTTAGCAATTATTTTCTAAGTTGTTGAGTTAAACATAGAGCAGCTCGCCTATTTGTTGTTGTCATGGTATATGTCATGACTTACTTACTATATTTGCCATAAGGTTTTATTTCACACTTTTCTAGGACAGGATATCATGTTTTATTAATTCTCAAACTTTCCTCGTTTCTGTTAAATTTTATGTTTATATACCTCAATAGCTTCTCTGTTCAATCGAGAATAAAAATGTATGGTATTACATAAAACCTGAGTGTCATTAAATAAAATCATGTGATTAGTATTATTATGAAAATGTTCAACTATAGCAGATTACTCTGATTGACCATGTTGATAGTGTCTTAGGTATTCTTTAATCTTGGTATTAACTGATCGTTTTGTAGTTCCAATATAATATATATCATCATCATCATCATCATCATGATCATCATCATCATCATCATCATCATCATGAACAAATTCGTTTTAGGCCATGTGGCCTGTACGGTAAACCTAGCGAAGATGGTCTTGATCTTTCCACCGATGTTTTGGTCTTCCTTGGTCCCTATGCCCAGTTGGGGTATATTGGAATGCCATTCTCCTCAGATGATTTTTCCATCCTTGTTGGTATCTTTGTATTCATTCCAGTCTTTGCTTAAGTTTCTTCGAGTAATAGGAAGTCCCCTGGGTTGGTTACCAGCCATCCACAGAGCAAGACTAGTGGTAGGGCTGCTACCTTATAGCCTCTAGTCAGGCGTTCAAAATATGGAATTTCCTCCATATTTGATGGAACGGTTATACCGCCGTGACTCGGTCCCCATTACCTCGTTAGTTAAAAGCAGGGTGTACCACGTGCAGGTGAGATTGAGAATTAGGTAGGAGAGGTTATAGAATGCACATCACTACCTCTTACACCCCATAATATATATATATATATATATATATATATATATATATAAAATTAACAGAAGAGAGGAAAATTTGAGAATTAATAAAACATGGTATCCTACCGTAGAAAAGTGTAAAATAAAACCTTATGACTAATACAGTACATATTAGGGTTATAACTTTTTGGACTTTTGTGAAATAGAATATTTCCTGTACAATGGATGGATGAATTTTTACTTAAAACCACCGAAAAAGGCCTTCATTTCACTGAACTTCAAGAAAAGGTCTCTCCCAAATGTATTTATATATCAATATTTAATATTAATTTGGGGATGACCTTTCTTGAAGCCCTGTGAAATGAAGGCCTTTTTCAATGGTTTTAAGTAAAAGTTCACCCATTCATTGCACAGGAAATATTTTATTTCAACAAACAGTCCAAAAATTTATAACCATCCAGGGTTATAACTTTTTGGACTTTTGTGAAATAAAATATTTCCTGTGCAATGAATGAGTGTAAAATATTTTCTGTGCAATGAATGGATGAACTTTTACTTAAAACCATTGAAAAAGGCCTTCATTTCACTGAGCTTCAAGAAAAGGTTACCCCAAATATATTTATATATCAATACTTAATATTGATTTGGGGGTGACCTTTTCTTGAAGCTCGGTGAAATGAAGACCTATTTCAATGGTTTTAAGCAACAGTTCACCCGTTCATTGCACAGGAAATATTTTATTTCACAAAATTCCAAAAAGTTATAACCCTAGTACATGTATCATGACAACAACAAATGGGCGAGCTGCTCTACGTTTAACCCAACCAATCAGAAATTACTTACTAACAATTGAGAATCCTAGTTACGGTAAAATCACACAAGGTAATAGTTTACACAAGCAATACCTCCTGAAGACGTCACCCACTGTAGGTAATTAAATGTCGAGAAGACACACTGAAAGACATGGCCAATAATCCCGAAAAGGTATTTTAAAATACATAACGATAGCCGTGAAAGTCTTAATATACTTGATCCTGTGTTTATGAAGTGTTATTCAATTGTTCTCGTTCGAGTTATGTTTTATTTCAGTAGTGTTATAGCTATATCTAATTATATTTCTGATTTAATTCGTATTAGTTGATACATGCCTAGGTGCATTGTTGTTGTTATTGAGTTTATAAACATTCTAATGTCGCTAATAATTCAGTAGCAGCTTATAGTAAAGCTTGAATAAAAGTTTTAAAGATATTTGTTATGTGTTTTTAGAGAAGATGACAGACTTTGAGAAAGAAAATTCCGATCTATTTGACGTCATTCTTAATTGTGATTTTGTATGTCTCTTTCTCTCCAATTGATTTTATATCGAACTTTTTTGTGTTTCTCTGTCTTTTTTTAACAACTATGTTGCTAGATGGCCCTGCTATAGTACGAGTTAACCTCTTTGTACGAAGCATTGCTACAATTAGCGACATCAAGATGGTAAGTCATTTCCGGCCGCCATCGCTAGTTCGTGCGAATATTTTCATTAGCTCTCTGATTGGTGAGGAAATTCTAATGAGCCGGAAACGCAATAGTTATCCCTTCTCCAAACATCGCGATGTCCAATTCGCACACTTTTGTGTTTTAGTTAATATTTTTGTGATATATTTTTTTGAGTGTGTTGCAATTTTGAATCCCTTTTTAAAGCTCACCAACATTCTGCTTTTTAGTTTGTCCAAGCCGTTGGCGTGATTGCATGGAAGCATGTCTTTGATAAAGCTTGCAGTTTTTTTCAGTACCTTCAAGAAAACAAAGATGGCGACTCTGAGGTAGCACAGTTGCTGGGTCGGTACATACACACTCATACACACACACACATACACACATAGATACATACATACACATACACACTAATATGATGCAATAAAGTTAGTAGATAAGAATAAACTCTCTTAACTAACCAAAGTATTAATATTTATTTTGTAAATTTTAAAATAATATACTTGGTTAAAATAGAAATCGACTTCATATTTAGGCTATTAGAAGAGCACCAGATGTCCTAGTTTTATGATATGAATCAAAAACCATGTTTCAATTATTCATAATATTAATAAAATTAAAAAAAAATCTTGTAATAAAGATTATTGAGCGATATTTTTGTTACACAATTTTTTAAAAATATTTTTGTCACATTTTAATCAGCATAAATTTAAAAAAATGTTAGATACGTTATTTTGATCACTTACTGTGAAATAAATCCTAATATTTAACCCAGAAAACATCAGATTATGTGATCTGGGATTTCTCGTCCCATAAAATCATTTAAGCTATTTTAATTAATAATTAAATTGAATTATATTTAATTATGGCGGCTCCGTGGCGCAAGCGGTTAGACGCTCGTCTCTCACCACTGGGGTCACGAGTCTCGGTCACTCCATGTGGGTTTCGTGGTGGACGAAACGGAGCTTGGGCAGGGTTTTCTCTTTTCTCCCGTTTTCCACTGCCACAATTTCACTCAACCATTTCTCTTTACTCATATCATCCATTTCGTTTCATTTCGTTCATCTGCTTCCGTGATGGTGCATCTGACGCGGTTGGTCGGCACCCTTGTAATTTACAGACCTCTATATATAAGGGGCTTCTTCTCATCTCATCCCTCGACCCGACCATGGGTTGGACATTTATGTTTAATTATGTCATAAGTTCCGTTTGAAAATATGTCATATTCATTAAAATAAAGATAGATATTAGTAATTTTAAATTAATAATAACGCGCATATGTTTTGCAAACTTTAAATGAATGGTACAATATTGCTATGTTAGGTGGAAGACACAGCTGTTTTGCAAACTTTAAATGAATGGTACAATATTGCTATGTTAGGTAGAAGACACAGCTGTTTTGCAAACTTTAAATGAATGGTACAATATTGCTATGTTAGGTAGAAGACACAGCTGTTTTGCAAACTTTAAATGAATGGTATAATATTGCTATGTTAGGTAGAAGACACAGCTGTTTTGCAAACGTTAAATGAATGGTACAATATTGCTATGTTAGGTAGAAGAAACAGCTGTATTCCCTGAAGACAAGGCAGTGTGGTTCGAAGAACAGCTACCATTACTCTACTTGGTAATACTCCAGCAAACTTTCAAAATTAACTCACACGATATTAGTTATGTATCTTAACTTATTGGATATGCGAAGGCGAAAATTCAGCGAGTCGCTAAATTCATTATTTAAAGCATTCCGTTGGTTTTGATCATCTGGTAATACAGAGAATTTGCCTCTAAACACCTTTCAGCCACGATCTCTCGATTCTGGGACGAGGAAAATTCGAAGACATCGCTTGAGTCTTGTATCATCGAAATTGAAGGGCTTAGTGCAATAACATGATAAGCTATATATTATTATTTCTGAGACATAAAGATTTTAATGTTTCAAAAAATTAAAAATACTAATTGGGCACTGTTGTTGTTAATATATTGTGAGTCTGCATTTTTTAACTCATCACTGGCGCACTTACAAACGATTTTATGGATGTTTCAATACATTTATTTATAATAAATGACATTTCTTAATAATAAATGACATTTCTTAACAGAATGTGGCTTATCATGTTACTGCCCTAAGCCCTATAATTACAACCCGCGAATTTTCCAGTGACAGAACTTATTTACGGGGCATCGCGATTTTTCTTAGACCACGAAATGACCCAAGTAAGAAACAAACAAATTGCTGCCAATTTTTAATCTCGTTTATAAATTGTAACACATAACGTTAACATGTTTTATTCCAATTTATATCCCGAGATAATGGTAGTATTTTTCAGTAGTTTCTTAACGATACATATTGTTTGATTCTGAATTAAATTTGTACAAACAGATCATTGATTTACATAACAGTTGTGTAGAACATGAAATGCAAGTGCATGAGATTAGATAACTACAGCAATTAGTGGACAATTTCTAACAGCATGGAACCCAATTTTCCTCCCAGCCCCTGTAACTATGTAATAATTTTAATAAATTTTCTTAATTTATGCTAGTTGTTTATTTTAACCCTTAAATTCGTAATGTATCCTTTTGGATACATCAGTTGATTTAATTAATTTAATATTTTAAATAAATCAGAAGAAAACGAACAAAAAGAAACCACTTAAATATGTGTCTAATTATGCAATATACCTAATAATAACCGTTACACAAGATTCCGTTTTCACTGCGGTCCGCAACATTCAAATAACTAACAGAAGAAATTTGTGTTTTGTCAATTTAAGGGTTAAAGGTAATTTTATTAGTTATTTTTTGGAGTAATCTATTTATATAGAAGTTAAGAAAAAGTAGGAACATTTTCGGATTTGAAATTCTGATGTGAACGGTCCAGAAAAAGGACCGATATTTAAGTAGGTAATTTTGGATATACTTATAGATTTGTAAGTTAAGATATACAATTTTAGACCAATATAACAAATGGAAATATTAAAGTTTTGTAGGTCAGGACATCCAATTTTATAAACTAACATAAATGAAGGAAACTTAGTCTCTTCAAATGTTTAATTTTATTGTTTTATGATTTATGCTAAAAACTGCAATGATTATATAAACAGTAAATTGTCATATTGTTGTTCTAGATCGTAACAATCAAAATTAAAAATGGATCCAGAAATGAACAATTTATGAGATAGTAAACCTAATGAACTTCATGAATTTAATGTAATTCTGCATTTATTTGTTGTTATTACTTACCGTAAACATAGCAAATTTCAACAGACGTCTTGAGTTTATTCGTAATATTCAGATGCCACCCATCTTTTAAATTTTATTACAAATTACAACATTTTGGTCTTTTAACTTTTCCCCCTCTTCATTACAAGTTTGTAATCTACAAATTTTGAGGTGCATTTTCCTAAACAATTTGGTATAAAAATGACTTGTTACTTTACAATCCCGGAGTCTAAAGGTTGTAAGTCTCAATATTGATTACAATATGTTTTAAAAATCATATTTGTGTAATAGAGAAAAATGTTTTGTATTTACTTTTGTCAATCACACGATTCCAATTAAATGCTTGATTTCATCTTAATGTTCCTGATTTATTACTCAATAAAATTATATTATTTTAATCTTTTCAATGAACCAAATAATGACTTCTGTCTTCTGTCTGAAACGACTGGATTATTCACAAAATTCCTGCTACAAAAATTGCAATCTTTCTATTTTTTTAATACAGACCTACAATAAAAAATCTTCTTAAATTAGCTCTGTCTCAACTTATGTTAGACTATTTGAATTTTAGATAGGCCTAATTTCATAATTTATTTTATTAAGTTTAAAATTGTTTACTTAGAAAACTATTTATAATTATCTTAAATGTTCAATTAATTGTATTTATGTTTATTTGGATTTAATTAACATATTGATGACAACATTATTAAACAAATAAAATATTTAAATTGCAATATTAAATCTTACTTTAGATTAGGTTTGTATAAGTAAAATCATTCTTGATATAGATCAAGTCTTTATCAGGTAATTTAAGTAAGATACTTAATATTATATGTTACTCTTGCATTTTTTCCATCCAAAAATGTTGCAATTTAATTTTACACATTTAAAACTTTATACATATTATTACCTAAAGATTGTAAATACATAATTTACAGGAAATATAATAAAAATGTTGTATATTCTATATTAACAGGTACATATGAGTTAAATTATACTATCTTTCTCTCTCACTCCCATTATAATGAATTCACACGTTTTAATATAACCAATATTAATTAAATATACGTGATGAAATCACTTTTATTTTTCTGAATTGAAATATTATGTATTGGTAGCAGCTTACTACTTTTAATGCTTCACAAAAACAAGTTTTGTTTTAATTCCTCAACATAGTCTGATGTTCGACAGAGCAAAGCTTCTCGCAGAAACTGTATAACAGAAAGTTTGGCCGAAAACAGATGAATGAATGTTTTCAATGCAGTCACTTCGGAAATTCAATATAAACATCGTTATACAACTTTTGAATCAGCCACTAAAATAGATCTAAAAGTAACTTTATTTCCTTATTATGTATAAAAATATATCGCTTCTAAGGATTGATATTAATACTTATAAATTATACTGGTCGACAAAAATGAACTTTTTTTACTTTCACAAGAATAAAAATATAAGATTTTAGAAGTATTTTCATCCTGAATTTAAATATCATTTCAGTTTTTTTCCTATCAAGCAAGAGTTTTCTGTGATATTCATTTACATATTTTATAATTTTTAATAAAATCCATCTAACTCTAACTCATTCTGACTTACCTAGAAAGTTGTAGATAGTGATTTTCGGGGCATACTTTGCATCTGGAACATCTCTCTTCTTGGTCCAACAGTAGTCAGCCAGCATATTAGAACTCCACTTGCCTTGGTACCTCTTTTCCATTGTGGAAAATTTGCTGATGAAAACGCTCACCGTGCTCATCAGAGACAGTCCTTAAATACAGCTTGAATAAAATCGCTACATATAAGGTAAAGGTTCCTATGACAGATCAGAGAGAATGCCAAAATCAATTAAAAAAAGTAGCTGTCACAAAAAAAACTGTGCCTGATGGAAAAATTCTGACTATATATCTGAATTTAGTATGAAAAAATGCACTAGATTCACTAATCGCATTTCTTGTGAAGAAAACCTTGTCGACCAGTGTTATGTTTTATGCACACCAATATTTATATCGTATTATTTGCTGTGATGTATTGATATACAACGACTTGTAATTTGATAGATTTTAAATACCGCATTTGCTCGAGTAATTTGTGCACTTTTTAATTTACATTGGCCACTGAAAAATTAGGGAGCGTAAAATATGAGGATTTTAGAAATTAGATGTCCTGTTTTAAGTTATCTCAATTATGGTAGGTAAGTGCAGTAATATGAATACAGAAATTTTGTCACCTCTTATAATTTCATAGCACAACGCTATAGGTATTCTTGCATTAGAAAATAATAATCGTGCTATAATAAAACTATAAACAATAATAATAATATTATTGTACAAATGAACCTATTCAAATACCATAATTATTTAGCGCGTCTTTTTGTTTCCTCCAATAACGCTGGTTGGATTCCAGAACTCCGAATTCTCTTTCTGCTGCACGATTACCAAAATGCTCCGCGAAACTTATCACTTTCAATTTATATGATGCTGTGTAATAATTATTTTATTTGAAATACCGTATAAATGTAAGTGCACATTAGAAGTGTCGAAAGTCAACTGAAACTTGTCTCTACCAAGGGTAAGCATTGTTAAAGTAGCTGGATTTTGGGTTTCTTTGCGAAGCAGATAGTTCATGTGCTGTAGAATGGCCTACATTTGAATGTAAGAACTGGCAATTGAATTCAGGAAAGGAAAATCCCTACTACACTGAAAAGAAAAGGTACCTAAAACATATGCGCAAAAATACACGGAGCAAAAGTTCAAAACTACACCTTAAAATCAGGATGAGCAAAATACGCGAGTGCGCAAATTACGCGAGCAAATACGGTATACTTCCACACGATTGGGTGATTCAGGTATCTCCTGAGATAAGAAAAAATAACACCAAATTAAAATATAAGTATTTTATTAATACTTTGTCCCTACATTTTTAAATATGTAAGTTATTTTACTTGGTAATTCAAATTATGGCTGATTTATTTAGTGAGTTCTTACGTTGGACCATCTTCATAAGATGAATTGCCTGACTGAAAATTAATAACACACATGTTTTTAAACATATATTACACTCTAATAAAGAACATTCTGGACTTTGGTTAAACTTCCATGGTGAGGCTCTTCCTCAGCGTGTGAAGTGATTTTTAAGGACCAAAATTATTATAAAGGATATTTTTAAATTCATAACACACATTCGTAACAATATGTACTATTTTGCTAAGACTTTTATAGACAATTTATGTAATTCATTGAAAATCATAAGTTAATATTTTTGTTTTACAATATATAATATACGTAATATTGTTATAGTAAGCTACAACCCTAACATGCCTTTATGGCGAAATAAGGATTCAAAATATTTTGAAAATCAATAATAGTACTGTTTAACAATGCAAAATGAAATAAATACTGTACAACGTTTCAAAACACATACAAGATAAAAACGGATATTTTACAATTTGTGCAAAACTTTTGGCTGTACTGTACACCTCGTTTATTTGTGTAAATTGTTTCATATATCTTGTCGAATACAGAAATCCATGGAATGAATAAATCAGATTTTAACTTAAACATTAATTAAATAATAAAACTGTCGAAGTTTTATACGATTTTCATATTTATTTTTTAATTAACATCATGGATTTTCATCAAGTAAACACCAAAATAAATTAATTTAAACATTGCTATACTGCACATAAAACCACCATACGCTATTATCAAACAATATATAAATATATTCACAGTTAAATTAAAAATGTATTTGCCCTGTTCTTTTAATTATCAAATTTAAATGTGTATAATTAAAATAATAATGACATATTTCCGTAATTTTTTGTACATTTGTCCAAAATTATTAAAGATAAATTTAAAGTACTTAATTTTCTATCGTAAGTCTGTTTTATTCTTCTTCTTCTTGTAAGCCCTTGTGTCTCTCAATGAGACTTAGGCGCTCTCCCACTACAGGGGAGAAATTGAACCATACTAATTTAGTTACACTTGTTTTCGGATAGATGTCATTGAGTGGCCCGTAGTCAGCGTTCCGCCTCATAGTGCCATCTAGGAAACCAAGGTAGTACTAGGATGGCAAAATTCGGTAAATTTTGTTTCGATGCCTTTTTATTCAGGCTTAAGGATCTTTTACGAACCTGAAAATCTTCAGACTCGATACCCACGGCTCTAAGTCCGTCCCGGAGGACTTGCTCCTTGAATTTTTCCATCCTAAAAAATCCATCGGCCCCGGCCGGGTTTGAACCTGCGACCCTCGGGACCAGAGGCAAGGAGCATAACCGCTAGTATACCGCGGCCGACCTGTTTTCTTTTATTTTCATTTAATTACTTTTTTTTTTGGGTCGGCCGAGGTGGTCTAGTGATTATGTACCTTGCCACTAGACCAGATGGTAACGGGTTAAAACCCGGCCGGGATCAATGGATTTTTAGTATGGAAAATTCCAAGGAACAAGTCTTTCGGGAAGGACTTCAAGCCGTGGGTTTCCCGAGTCAGATTTTCAGGCTCGTAAAATAACCGCTAGCCTGAATAAAAAGTCCTCTGTGCAAAATTTAACCGACTTTAGTCCATCCAAATAATAGCCTAGCTTCCTACTAGATGTCTCATTGAGGCGATGTGCTGACCACATGTCATTCGTTGACATCTATAGATAAATAAGCGTAACTAAATTAGCTTGTTAAGAAATTCCCGCTGTTTTTGGTATGAAAAATAATGTTTAATATTTTCTGAGCCCGGTCACACCACTTCAGTTCAGATTTCTATTACTAATATCTCTATTCTTATAACGTTACAGCATACAAAGTTCTAATTAATGTCTTCATTGCTATGTGAAAACGTTATTAAACATAGCATTTTTTTCTGAGCTAGAAATTGGAAACTATTACACAGTTTTTTGGAGGAATGTACAACAGGATTTAACACTGTTTGAAAAATACACACACGCTACTTCAAGTCTCTAAAATTTATAAAACCAGTTTTAATTATTTTCAATAATGCCAGATTTGGTAAATTTGATTTGTGATTAGAAATGGAAGATGAAAAGTTTTAAGTTGATTTTAATCAATGCCTCAACAGTTTTTAATGTGATACATCCGCTTATCAAGTCATATTCGGTTTAATTATAAGGAACATAAACTTTGAATAATTAAATGGAAATAGTTAATTTAGCTCAAGGAATTTGAGTCGTTTAAAATAATATTTCCTTCATTTAGATTTTCTATAACATATTTTATAAATAAAGCATGTGGATCTTCTTGGTGATAAAATTTTATTTTATATATTATATATATATATATGTTTTCAATAAAAACCCAAATCACCAAATTAAAATTTAAAGGAGTCAACTAGTTTGTGTAGACTGATTATTGACTCTAAGAGTCAAAATCGCCAAACTAAGAGTCAATAATCAGTCTTGAAAATGATAGCACCGCTATTGAAACTAATTTACTCTTTAAAATTTTAATTTGGTGATTTCGGTTTTTATTGACTATATGTAATGTAACATATTTAATTAAATGATTTATATACTCTATTCTTCCAAATGAAGATAGATAAAATACTATATGTATAACTTATATAGGTTTATGTGATTTTTTAATTACTTATATTTATCAAGCCAAATTGGCCCTAGTTATTGAACAGAACCATAATACTACACTCGAAGAAAATTTTTAAGTAATGCGACATTAAAATCATTTTGAAATTGAATAGTTACCCCGAAAACAGATCTAACCCATACATTGTTACACATAACTCGACTAACATCTCCTGTCATTTTGTTACATATAGATCGTTATTCACTTGAATGCCAATTTTTAAAAGTAAATAAGAACATGCCTGGAAGAGAGCAGGGATAGTTTTACATCCACCATGCCGTGATATTCTCCCATATATCTCTAATCCACTGAAAACTCAACTTGCGAATATTTGTGGGTTAGATTTCTTTTCGGGGCAGCTATTAAATTATTTAAAATAACATTTTTTTCTATCCAAACCTAATTCCCATTGAAAACAATAAAACATATCTAGTTTTAGAAGAATAGACCGAATGGGTTTTTGTTTTTATCGGAATAAAATAAATTATTATGAAATTTGTAAGATTTAAAGCTGATTTCTTCCATTTATAATCGTCATTGTTAAGGTAAACCGTTGCTTCCATTGGCAATCTTGTAATACCAACTTAAAAAAAACACAAATCACGCCACGTTTTACTTTATTTGTTATGTGCCGGCCCAGAGTCCTCCCCTCCCCTGCTCCAAAACTGCTTGTTAATGCACTTTATTTAGAAAAACCAACGAGCTAATTATTAGACCAATAGTTTGCTTTTTTGGAATTATCGAATTGATTTTCTGATACTTTGTTTATTGTGTTTTTCTCATCAGCGGACGCACCGACAATTGTCTCTGTCAACATCTTCCTTCGCTCAATCAGCAAAATAGACGATTATAAAATGGTGAGTCTGGGTGACGTCATCGGTTTCGCTAACTAAGAACTCGGTGTTACTGTATATAACATCTGTGTTTGGATGTCCAATGTTGGTTTGGAAGACTAACATTGGATGCAGCTTCATTCGAGGGTCGGGAGGCCGCAGGCGGGAGTCGATCCCGCAGTGTCCTGCTCGTTGATGTGTTTTTTTAGGCTTGTTTCCGAAGTAAGACAAACCGTTTTGTGTGTGGGAGTGCTTGTGATTGGGTGTATTTCTCCCATCAACCAGTTTGTATAAATATTAATGAAACAATTAAATTTCCTTAAAACAAGCCATTCGCACTTTCTAGGTAACCACCTTAACTCCTTCATGTGACAAGGATCAGATTTAGGTGGAACCTATTAATACAAAGCTTTTACAACGCTATCTGTGTGACACTCACTGCAGCTAAACATTTCACGGCCTCTTTGATTACTTTAGAAACTTACAGCAGTGCTGTAAATATAACTGCATAATCCATATAGAACATGTACATACTATATACAATGTAATATTTCAGATCTGTATAACTTAACATTTCATATAGGATATGCATATTAACCCATATTATTATTATTATTATTATTATTATTATTATTATTATTATTATTATTATCAATTTATGGATTTTTGGAGACGATCGACAAGAATTTCAAGAAGGGATAAAGTCAGAAACAGCACAATAAGGGAAATTATGCAAGTTGAAAAAAAAACACAATGTTGAGTGATTCCGGGCTTTGCGGCCGTGGTCCATTACTGGTGTTCCTACCAGACGTTTTTCCCTCAGCTGCGGAGGTCATTTTCAGTGGCGAGTACTTCTACGTGTTGTTTCCTGGTCGGAAGTACTCGCCACTGAAGATGACCTCCGCAGCTGGGGGAAGAACGTCTGGTAGGAACACCACTAATGGACCACGGCCACAAAACCCGGAATCACTCAACATTATGATTACCGGCCGTGAAAGCCTGCATTCAACTATGAAAAAAAAACATATTATAAAAGATAGAAGAAAAACGTTTGAAATGGTATGGGCACCTCATAAGAATGGAAGAAGATAGAATACCAAAGGAGATCCTTTATTAAGAAGCTAATGGAAGAAGTGGAAGAAGCAGGCCTGGAGAACGATGGATAGATGGAGTGAGGAGAAATATGGAAGCTAGAGATTTGAAGGAAGAAGATGCTTTAGACAGGAACCTCTGGCGACAAATCACGTTGGGTTGAAGGAGAAACACTGTATTGTGGAATATTCCTAATAAAAAATATTTTTTTATTAAGGATTTTCTCTACATTACGGTAGTTATCCTTCAGCCCAAAAGTATTTTGCTCCGCCACATATTTCTATCCACGGCATCTTCTTCTTTGAGGCTGATCATGTTTCTTCTTCTTCTTCGTCCATTCACTGATCCCTGGGTCACCTCCTCCTGCATTCCAATGCAGAATCATTCTTAGGATTCTATTATTCTTCATCCTCTTCAGATGTCCGTACCATTTCAATTATTATTATTATTATTATTATTATTATTATTATTATTATTATTATTATTATTATTATTATTATTATTATTATTCCTATAATTATATTTAAATTCAATTATTTTATATGGTTTGTCTTATTTTCATGTGCATCCACACGACTTCAAGAATCTCTAAGGTTTTTAAAATATTAAATTTCTCAATTAAATTGCTTTATAAAATAAAATTAAAGAAGATTTCAAATTATGTAATGACAGTATAATTACCGACCTCAACGTCCTAGTAATACCTTAATTGTCTGCTAGATGTCGCAATGGGTCGGTATATTGACCGCATGCCATTCATGACATCTATCAGCAAATAAGGTAACTAAAATTAACTTGGTTTAGGAACTCCTCTAACAGATGCTATGGCTCAACAATGGCCTACGCCATTGTAGATAGATATAGTGTAATCGTTATATTTATATATTTTTTAAATAAATGTATTGAATAAGATTAAGTTTTTTTTAAATATCTTCAAATACTTGTAGAAGTTGTTGAAGATTTTATGCCATGTAGGAGAAATACTAATAATATATTTCATAATTTAAAACAGACTGCATATTTCGTAAAAAAATCTTCTATTCCCTGTAATGTCATTGATTAAAAACACAACCAAGTATCCCAAATTAAGTGAAATAAGTGTCATTTCTAGTGGTATAGTGATTACCATATTGACCTCTGATTTCAAGATTCGCAGGTTAAAACCCGGCGCAAAAATCGTGAACATGCCTTTCTTCATCTGCAATGGCGAAGCCCATTGTTGAGCCATAACCTCTCCTTTGTAAGGAATCACTAGACCAAGTTACTTTTTGTTACCTTATTTGGCTCATAGATGTCATGGATGGCATGCGGTCAACACGCCGATCAAATCAGACATCTAACAGGCAACTAAGGAATTATTAGCGCTTGAGATAGGTCAATTTTGCTTAGAGGCCTCTTTTATTCAGGCTTAAGGATTTTTTTAGAAGCCTGAAAATCTTTAAACTCGGGACCAATAGCTTAAAGTCCCTCCCGGAGGACTTCTCCTTGGAAACCCATGGGTCTCATGTCGTAGACTTTTAGTTATTTAATAACTTCCAGTCTAAAATTAAATTTATCTGTCGCCACTTTTACCCCAGCTATGAAATACTACCCTTATGAGGTTATGTTAAAAAAACATTATTTAATATAATACTAATTTAGAGATATCCCTTTAAATTAGCTAATATTAAATCCAAATAATACATTAAAATTAAATTTAATATAAATTAACTATTATAAATTAACAGGCAATAATTTAATTTGAATATTTAAGAAAATTTACTTCCAAAGTAAAAGTTTTTTTAACGTTTTTTTTCTTTATTAAAGAGTACATTATTTTGACCATAATAATGTAAATACATAAAATGCTTTGAATATTCGCTTTGGAGAACCATTTTTAAATAAATTTATTGCATGGTTTCATGTAAACATAAATTGTAGTGCATATTTTGTGGCTTTAAAGCCAACTATTTTAGAATTGCTTTTGTTGTTTACTGTGAATCATTAAAAACATAATGATCCTTGTAATCTATATGAATGAGCAGTTACACAAGTCATCTACTAATTTTAATACATTATTTTAATGTTAATTAATTATTTAATAATATAACATTAATATTTACAATGTTAGAAGTTATGTTATTACATATTAATCTCGTCTGCTTCTCCGTAAACAATTTAATACAGAATGTAAAATAATATAAATTATTTTAATGTTTGTGTCAGAAAATACGAAGTAGAAAAAATGTATTCTATTTGAAATTAATTTAACATGAATGAGTATAAATAGCATAAATATTAACATGAAATTCAATAAGTGTATTTGTTGAAATGAAAGTAGGTATATGTGATGCAAATAGATGATAAATATGAAAATCTATGCTTTTAATATTCATTTCTGAACACCGTTGAGGTTAAAATAATTTCAGTTATAAAGATTTTTATACCTTATATAACAGAGTCGTCCTCAACTATAATAATTTCTGTTATAATCTTCGTTATATTATTGAAATTCAAAGCTTTTCGAAGCCATGCTTCATCTTCAGGAAGTATCAAGAAGGTTCCTGAAGATGAAGCATGACTTTGAAAAGCTTTGAATTTTAATAATATAGTGAAGATTATAACATAAATTATTATACTCATAGTTGAGGATGACTGTGTTATATAAGATACAACAATCTTTGCAATTGGAATATGAGAATATCAGAAATATCTTCGTCGTTTGTCACTTCAGTTGTTTTTACAAATGTCCACATTTGTAGTCTGGTTTATTAACCGTGAAAGAAATCTTGATATTAAAATATTTTATTAATACTTATTATTAAACATTTGTAATAATCTAAAATCAGATTAGGCCTATAAACGTCAAAATTGCATCTTTTGATTATATTTCTACTAATACCGTTAGAATTTTAACAATATCAATTTAATATTTCTAAACAATCATTTAAGTTAACCCTTAAATTCGGAATGTAACATATAGGGTACGTCAGTTGTTTTAAATTATCTAATAGTTTTAATCACTGCTGTGGTCTCGAGGTAGCGTGCTGCCTTGTCACGCAGCGGGCCCGGGTTCGATTCCCGGTCGGAACAGGCTCCTGGGTGAGTTTTTTTTTTCGGGGTTTTTCCTCATCTGTAAGACAAATGTCAGGAAGCTTAGGGTCCAACGGTCCCCGAAAATCATCCGGCTATTATCATCATCATCATCCTTCACCGGTAGCGGAAAACTGCCACACCTATAATTCCCTAGTAAAGCTGCAAAGCATAGCATGAAATTGCTATGATTGCAGTGAAAGACCTGCCCTCGGGCAGAATTACTATGGACGGATGGAATACTTTTAATAAAACAGAAGAAAGCTAACGATAAGAAATTACTGAAATCTGTGTGGATGGAATTACACACATTTTTGGACAGAGTGTATCTTTCTAAAATTGCCATTGCTGTTATTAGAGCATCAATTTCAATTTTAAGAAACCAACTTTACAAAATTTCTACTTTATAGAATGTACTTCAGTTACAATTTGAAATTTTTCAATGTATTAGAAAATGTATTTCATTAATCTCGAAAATTAATTGTCTGCGTCACTTTGTCCTTATGGCAATACTCTAATGAGGAAAGTTTTTGTAATAATATACGTAATAATAACAGTCATGCACGATTTCGTTTTCAGTGTGGTCCGCCACGTTTAAATAACTGATACCAGAAATTACTGTTTTGCCAATTTAAGGGTTAATATCTTAATATATTTTATTGTTATAATTTATTTGTATTCTTATTTGTACATAAATTTTATGAAATATTTACAGCCGACTGGTGAAATTGGACTTTTGGATTGCAAGGCTTATTTTGCAGAAATGTACAACATAATTTAATTTCAAATTTTACACGTTCATATAATCACAGATATTTAGTGTCATAACCTCTGAGTGTTTGCTGATTTTAGTTTTTAATTTTTTTCAATACCAGTAACTGATAATGTTAATCCATTTTTTTCGGAAACAAGCCTGCAAGACCGAAAAGGTCTTGTTGTTATTTCTATATTGTTGTGTGGTGTGCTCGCCTGCTGGCCCCAATGGCGTGGTGTTCACTCTTTGACTGTCACCTGTTCTCACTATTTGAACTAGTATGTGTGGCGCATGCGCATGCTTATTGTCTCATCAGGTAAGTGCCATTGTTTATTGCTTGCGCATGATTTGTCCGCTTTCGTGTTGCGTTTCTGGTCGTTAGAAAATGTGTGAGTTGCTTCATGCTTTTTGTCTGTGTCGGAGGAACGGATTCTGCAGTGACGTAGAAATCTGTTCTACAGGGTGATTCACAATAAGTATTACAGACTTCTAGGGGTTGTTGAGGGGACCTAGTAGATAAAGTTTTGATAAGGAACTCATGTCCGGAAACGTACCATTTTGATGTAAAATAAGTTTGAAGATTGAAACACAATGGGCTGATATCGTGTGTCTTGTGTTCCAGAATAAGTATTACAGACTTCTAGGGGCTGTACCTCACCTGTCGAATCGGAGGAAGATCTTCTTGCACGGATTCTTGCGGCAGCAGAAATTATTGAGCACGTACCAGGTATTGTGTGGCATGTGTATTAAAACATGCGTCACAGGTAAACTTTATGCAACGATCAACAGGGTCCCCACAAGGAACCACACTTGTAGTACTGCACCTGGAAGTCTGTAATACTTATTCTGAAACACAAGACACGCAATATCAGTACATTGTGTTTCGATCTTTAAACCTATTTTAATCGAAATGGTACATTTCCGGACATGGGTTTCTTATCAAATACTATCTTCTAAGTCCTCTCTACAACACCTAGAAGTATGTAATACTTATTATGAATCACTCTGTATAAATAAATAAGCTAACACTTGATATGAAAGTAAAGTATCTTGAATTACATTAAATTAAGTTTAGATTAGGTTAGAGTTAGTTTGAACCACATCTGATCTGGCAATGTCTCTAATTGCAGGAATACAGCGTCCAGCTTACATTCCGAGAACAGTGGATGGATGAAAGACTAAAATTTAATGATTTTGGAGGTGAGTAGATGACAGAAATCGAACACACGCCCTCACATTCTGACAGTGGGCCATGGTTTGAGTTTTGAAAATTTCTTAGGAAAGAATTTGAACTCAAGGAATGTAAAACTGACAGGAAGGATCACGAAACATGAGTTGTAAGCTTTTTTTTTACTGTTCGTCTAACGCAATTTAGAGAATTTAATGATTTACTTATGGTGTAATATATATTATATGGATCATTTTCAGCCATAAGGAACTCTGAATTTAGTTAGAAATTGGATGGGTAGATGTCGATCTTTAGCTTAAATATCTATTATGGAAGAGTGTGGATCTATCACGCACGAGTTCTTAATTAAATTAAAACTTTAGGTCAAAACTCTATTTTAGGAGACTATCCAACCAAACACAGTCACGATGGTCAATAGAGCTATTCCCCCCTCTCTCTCCCGAAGGCAGGTCCTTCACTGCATTAATAGCATTTTCATGCTATGCTTGCAGCTTTACTAGGTGTGATAGTTTCTCGTTGCTTTCCACACCGGTGAAGGATGATGATGAAGATGATAATGATAAGGATGATGATGATGGCCATATGATTTCGGGGACCGTTTGGGTCTTAAAGTTTTCCTGACATTTCTATATATATATATATATATATATATATATATATATATATATATATTTTCCCCATGTCGCGAAAGGCTTAGAAGACCCTTGGCATACCAGCCGGCAGCTTGCCTCACATCTACATATGTTAATCACAGAGGTAGAGGATCATCCTGCCGGTATAGAGGTGACAAGTGGTCAGCATGTGGGGTCCACCAGACATTATAGCTGGTTTTCTCAACCTGGAGCTGAATTTGTTGTAGCTACCCAAATTCCTCACCATGCTGGGTAAGCACCGATCCCATACTGGCCGAAATTCCATGAGAAAATTTGTTCCCCATGGTAGACACAATTGGAATGACAACTCCCGGATTGGCGGATTGGATAACACTATCTGTCTTGCCCGCCGCGTCCCGCCTAATTCCACTCCGCTCTTACTCAAACAGGGAGTCATTCTGTTTCGTACAGTGAGTTGCTACTGCTGGATTCTCGTTTTGATTTATGTGCCTTGCAGTTAAAAAGGCAGATTTTTTTGACACGGGCTTGGTACATCACAACACTTCAGGGTACATTTGGCATGTAATGGTTGACAGCCCTCTTGTAAGAACGAGAAAAACATTTTTCTAATGATTGTGTCCCTATTATGGTCCACCGCTTTGGTCTCGAGGTAGCGTGCTGCCTCGGTACGCAGCGGGCCCGGGTTCGTTCACTGCGGGGACAAGCTTCGTGGGTGAAGTTTTTTCTGGGGTTTTCCTCACCTGTAAGACAAATGTTAGGAAGCTTTAGGCCCAAACGGTCTCCGAACATCATCATCGCACGGTGTGGAGAGCAACGGGAAGCTATCACACCTATAATCCCCTATCAAAGCTACGAAGCATAGCATGAAAATGCTATGATTGCAGTAAAGGACCTACCCTAGGAACACTGTAGAATAGAATCCCTATTATACTGATGGTACTGAAATACATCTAGGCTTGTATGTCAGATGTCCTCGACTGCAAGTGTCACGATGACCACTCCAAAACAAATGAGCCATAGGTGTTGACAGAATGTCAAGTCAGGAAAAATTTGAGGAAATACATTACAACATGTGACGCGAAAAATTTTTCTGAGTTCCAATCATACACCATGTGCATGCGCCAACAAACGCGCGAAGTTGTTTATTCTATGGAATCAAGGGATGTAGCCAAAATATACACAATATTTAATGAACCTAAAAGCTAATCTAACGCAATTTAAGCACTTTAGCCCGTGAAAGAATGCAACACCCAAAAATAAATAGTAAGTTCTGAAATTCTGAAGTATATGTGTAATAATCATATGGCCATCATCATCATCATCCTTATCATTATCATCATCACCATCATCCTTCACCGGTGTGGAAAGCAACGGGAAGCTACCACACCTACATTTCCCTAGTAAAGCTGCAAGCATAGCATGAAAATGCTATGATTGCAGTGAAGGACCTGCCTTCGGGCAGAATTACTATGGATGGATGTGTAAGCTAATTAGTACATATTCTATGTTGGCTACACTGGAACAAGTCTTTGTTGTTGCATAGAATATTCGTTAAAAGCAATATGGCTGCCACGTCTTCATGCTACATATGTAGTTAAATATCATAGAAAAATATATTGAAATAATCATTAGAAAAAGTAAAAAATCATTGCAAATGGTGGGAAATAATTTGAAAAATGAAATTCTCATGAATAAAATTTGATAGGAGTTTCTGAAAGATTTAAAAAAAATTAACGTCACAGGTTGTGAAGTTTAGACGAATTTGAGTAGCATCACATTTCTGGTCGTGAAAACCTACTGTTATGTGATTGGATTATTTTAATTGGTATATTTTATGATAACTATATTTTTTTAGGTAAAATCAAATACCTCACTCTCACAGATGCAAACAGGGTATGGATGCCAGATCTTTTCTTCGCCAATGAGAAGGAAGGTCATTTTCACAACATTATTATGCCTAATGTGTACATCCGTATTTTCCCATATGGTTCAGTATTATACAGTATTCGGTAAGTGAGATAAAAATGCTAGTAGAAATATTCTCTTTAAATATGGTTATTATTCAATGAAATGATTAAAATTGTTAATAATATTATATTACAATGCGAGATTGGGAAGTGGTTTTTACAGAAGCGAGGAAATTATTAAAAACCAAGAGATAGCGAGATTTTTAATTTCCGAGATTCAGTAAAACATTTCATAAAAGTGTGTTGTATATTATTTTTTGCACGATGGTGTTTTCAAAATAATAAATAATAGTAAAATAATAAAATATTTATTAGAAATATTTGCGTTCATTATAAACAACGGACTGACGTTAGCAGTCTGGCCAATGTATATACGGCAAATGCCGAAAATAATTTAGTTGAGACTACAGAAGGTTGTGACACTAATCAGGCATAAAATGGCGGCAAGTACGAATTTATTGTTTTATATTGTTTCAAATAAAGTTAAGTTCATTTAAAATGCAGTGATTTGTTTCGTATAATGTATACTAACACTGCCTTTTGAATATATTTTTGTATATACATTGTACGTAATATACATTAAGAGCAATGGTAGGTAATTTGTAATATTAGAGTATAGTTATTTAGTTATTTATAGGTTGGCTATCCCGAAATTTATGAAATTGAATTTTCAATCATGGTCGCCATTCCTGTAAGTACGACAGAACGCATTATCGTGCAAAAAATATTTTCAGATTTTATTAATTCAGTAAATTTTCCTGAATCATATTTTGAAAATTGTTGTCTCCATCTTGAATCTACCACGAACTGTAAGATGAAGACATTAACTTTCAAAATGAGTTGTATGCAGATTAATATAGTTTTGAGATGGAGTTTTGTAGGAAAAATCACTATGAGGTTTAGTTTAATATTTAAATTTAAATTCTATATACCTCACCTCATATCTAGTCTTCTGATTAAACCGGTTTCAAAACCTATGTGGTTTTCATCTTCAGTAATATATCGACCGATGTTACGTCGTTCAGTAGAACTGCTTCTTACTCCATCTGTTGGTGGACCGATGAACCTCCTGAACTTCAATAATATCTCAACTGAATATGAAACCACCTAGGTTTTGAAACCGGTTTAATTAGAGGACTGGATATGAGGTGAAGTATAAATAATTTGATTTTAAATCTTGAAGTTTTGAGTATTTAAAGTTCCTTATTATTATTATTGTTGTTATTATTATTATTATTATTATTATTATTATTATTATTATTATTATTATTATTATTATTATTATTATTATTATTATTATTATTATTATTATTATTATTATGTACTAGATCGGCCGCGGTGGACTAGTGGTTATGCTCCTTGCCTCTGGTCCCGAGGGTCGCGGGTTCAAACCCGGCCGGGGTCGATGGATTTTTTAGGACGGAAAAATTCAAGGAGCAAGTCCTCCGAGAGGGACTTTAAGCCGTGGGTCCCGAGTCTGATGATTTTCAGGCTCGTAAAAATTCCTTAAGCCTGATTGAAAAGGCCTCTAAGCAACATTTACCGAATTTTCTCGTCCTAGTACTACCTTGGTTTCCTAGATGTCAGTATGAGGCGGAACGCTGACCACGTACCACTCAAAATGACATCTATACGAAAACAAGTGTAACTAAATTAGTATGTTTCAAATTCTTCCCTGTAGGGGGAGAGCGCCTAAATCTCTGTAAAGGGAAAACATAGGCTTACAATACAATACAATTATTATGCACTACAGTTTCTTTATTTGTCTTAGAAATGATTTTAACTGTGTCTTTATGTATAACACCAACTTTTATTTCATCCCCTTTGATAAGTGACCAGGGAATTTTGACAGGTATCTCACAAATTTTTCATTCTAGCATTTGAAGTTCAAATATTTTATTGCAGTGGCAAATTTATAAGTTTTTAATTTATATGAAATCTGCTTAAGTTTTATTTGCACCATGTGAGGGTTAGTGTAATTTATTTTAGAAATTTGTTGTTTATTGTTATTAAGTACTTACAGTAACGGTATTTTGAAACTGGTATGATTTATGTCTTGAACAGAAAAATTAATTGAACCGGGAATCGAACCCCGGACATTCGACTTTGTATGTCGATGTTCAGTCCATTACACCATTCGAGACACGGTACAAACGCTAATGTTTATTTACACTTATAGAATTTTCTTATGCCCGATGGCAGATTAACACCATCAGACGATTTCTATTCGAAATATTTTAACGATAATATTGGCTTTACCGCTTAAAAATAATTAATATTATCGTTAGAAAGACTTCGAATAGAATTCGCTTGATGGCTTGATATCCGAGATCCGGCGTTCGATTCCCGGTTCAAACGTTAATTTTTCTTTTCAATAAATCAATTTGTCCAGGACTGGAAAATGTTAAACTAAATATAATATCGAAATATGATTTACAGCCGAAAAAATGTTTTTATTTTATAAACAGACTTCACAAGTTGGCCGTAAGTTTCTCATACAAAATTATGTAGATTTCAGATTCAATAAGTTATATTTTGCTACATTTTGAAATGTGCCATTCATCCTTTTAAGACTATAATTTTTTCCATACATACAATAGTTATGATGCATTCTATAATTTAAAATAAGAGTTAGAAAAATCTTCTCCATTTGAATGCGGATTTGACCCTAAAAATTCTGCCCGCTTAGCATTTTCCCTGCGATTTTTCTTAATTGCAGTCATCTTTTTAATTTTTAAATGAAATTCAGCTTTTATGCTTCTTTGTAGTCACTTCAACTGCTGATTGTTATATTGTCACTTTGGAGATATGATACATGATGTGCTCTCAATTCTAGAAACTTATATTCTACCACATTGGCAAGTTTTATCTGGTAGATCAACATTATTAATGAAATCGTCTGTAAAAATTATACTTTTTATAACAGACTCGTTTAATTATTTTCAGAATCTCTCTGACGTTGGCATGCCCAATGAATTTGAAACTCTACCCTCTGGATCGCCAGATTTGCTCACTTCGGATGGCTAGTTGTGAGTAATCCATCTGCTTATAACTATGAGATGATTAGTTGTACCTTCGGTCTTCTAGATTCAGTTTTTCTTTGCAGACGGGTGGACCACTGACGACCTTGTATTTCTGTGGAAAGATGGCGACCCCGTGCAAGTGGTGAAGAATTTACACCTACCACGATTTACATTGGAAAAATTTCTTACAGACTACTGTAATAGCAAGACCAACACAGGTAGGTGTTGTTCAATGTGTGGATTCAGGAAGAACAGAGAGGAAGTTACTCATGTGCTTGGTATTGGTTTGCAGGAGAATACAGTTGTCTGAAGGTGGATCTGCTCTTCAAGCGCGAGTTCAGTTACTACCTGATCCAGATCTACATCCCCTGCTGTATGCTGGTCATTGTGTCGTGGGTCTCCTTCTGGCTCGATCAGAATGCCATTCCCGCACGAGTGTCCCTCGGAGTCACCACGCTCCTTACTATGGCTACCCAAACCTCGGGGATCAACGCCTCACTCCCGCCTGTTTCCTACACCAAGGCCATCGACGTTTGGACCGGCGTCTGCCTAACATTTGTGTTCGGCGCACTGCTAGAGTTTGCTTTAGTCAACTATGCGTCAAGATCCGATATGCATCGAGAAAACATGAAGAAACAGAGGCGGCAGTGTGAGCTAGAGCACGCAGCCAGCTTGGAGGCTGCGGCTGACCTTCTTGAGGACGGTGCTACCACCTTCGCAATGGTGAGGCGCGATGGAGTGTGCCATGTCCATGTCGCGTTTTGTCTGTCCGTCAGTCTTCAAATTTGAGCATGTCTCTTAACAATTAAATAATGCCGGAAATCCGCGGATAATTAACTTAATGCATGCTTGACTTGTATGAGTTTGTAGTGCACTGTTTTTAGTTTTTTTGTTTTGAGTTTAGTGTTTAGTTAATGTTGGATCTCCATAGAGAGGGTTCAAATCCAGCTCTATATCTTTGCAACCTTTCCCAAAGTCCATCCACAGGAACGCTCGTGCCAGAACGGCTTTCTTTTAGGGCTACCTCCTAGTTCAGGCTGCCTCCTTGCCCCGGCCGAGAGATCAGCTCTCGACCGGGGGTGGGGGGCGCATCAAGACACCAGAGCAGCATATTCCCATGTTCCACACTAACAGGGTAGGTTCTCACGCTACCCTGTTGTGTTATTTTTCTACAGCCTCCTTCTCTCCTGGACCGTCTTCTTATGAAGCTGCGGCTCAAGACGAAGAGTCGCACGACTGTAAGTATGTGGGTATGTGGAAGAAAAGAGTTTGTGTGCATGCAGAACAGTTGTATGTGTGGCCGGTGTTACAGAAACCACTGGTTCGACATCCGGGGGATGCACTGACGCTGGAGAAAGTGCGGCAGTGCGAGATCCACATGCAGCCCAAGAGGGAGAACTGCTGCCGAACTTGGCTCTCCAAGTTCCCCACCCGGAGCAAGAGGATCGACGTGATCTCGCGCATCACCTTCCCGCTGGTGTTTGCGCTCTTCAACCTGGTCTACTGGTCCACCTACCTGTTCCGCGAGGAGGCAGAAGACAACTGAACTGTGCTGTGTCATATCAGAAGCAATAAGGTGGTTCTGCTCAAGACATAGTGGTGTAGCAGGTAGATAGTAGAGCACCACAAACTTATTTTTAAACCATATTTTCAAAACGAGCTTCTGATTCGGCTCAAGACACTTCACTTCTCTTAGCTTGAGAATAGGAACATGTGCACCATGTTATACATACACGAACTCCTTATGTGCGCCTCTCAGGAGAAGACAGGATTGTTTATGATAAGCCAATCAAAGACTTCAAACTGGGCACAGTAAGTTCTGATTGCCTAGGAATTTTATCATGGTGACAAGATTTGTAGTGTTTTATATTTATATAAATATACATAATAAGGCAAACATGACATTGAACATAAGTTTTAGTGATCTAACAGTTGTGGTAAAGAAGTGAATGAACAATATCAAAGACCTATTACATGCTATTGAATTCATAATTTAGAGAGGCAAATAATTGAAATATTTTAAGCTCAAGACTGCTTATTTGGGCATGTTTGGAGTAGTATTGAACACATATATTTTTCCTATATTCACTTAACGTTTCATAGATCTAGAAAATATTCTTAAACAGCTGGCATGTATAAATTTACTGTTATGTTACTTAATTTTGGCGAATTTAATTAATTTATTTGTCAAATCTTAAGTACAGTAATGTGGTTAATTGTAAACAGAAAAATATCTAGGAATTTTACAGTGATTTTAATTTTAATTAAAATAAGAAGAAACCAGTAGAGACTCCTAACATGGAAAGATGTTGAAAGCAAGAGATTGAATTTACTGTTACTTTCTGAAATGTTAAATTTATTCATGTTGCACCTCTCAGAGAAAAGACCGTTGCTCATGTATATTTGTTTAATTTATTTGCAATGGAAATATTTAATTTATGAAGTTGTGTACAGACTCAGAAGTTAATGTTGTAAATGCCAAATAAAATGCTTTTCAAGCGAATCATGTAATATTAATTCAACCTTTTATGAAATAAAGACAACACTTCCTTTAAATTACTCGTACAATGAATAAAGAAACACTTCTAGTTATACAATTACAAAAGGAAGTAAGATTACGAGGTTCTTCTTAATAAATAAGGTGAGTCTGGTGCATCTTACCTCATAAAGGTGAGCTCTTTTGTTGGGCATGTTTCAAAACAATTTTGTTTTCTATTTAGCTTTTCAGGCTCGTAAAAAATCCTTAAGCCTGAATAAAAAGCCCTCTAAACAAAACTTACCTATCTCAAACATCCTAGTAATATTGTTTATTTTTTATTTCACTCACCTCATACTTCATAAATCAGACAAAGGGAATAATTTGGTAATTTTGGATAAAGAAGATTACAATGATAGGATGGAGAATTTATTAAAGGGAGAAGAATATGAAGAAATAAAAACAAATCTTCTTGCAAGAACAATAATTAAGGAAGTTGAAACTAGCCTAAAATCAATTAAAAAAATTATGACGCAAAAGGAAAAGTTTAAAATAAAAATACCAAATCCCAGAAGCCCCAACAAAAATATGAAGTATGAGGTGAGTGAAATAAAAATTAACAATATTAAGAAACCTCATAGTGTTATTTCCTATCTACATAACTTATCCTAGTAATACTTTAGTTTCCTGCTAGATGTCTCATTGAGTTGGCATATTGACCTCATGACATATAATAATAATAATAATAATAATAATAATAATAATAATAATAATAATAATAATAATAATAGCTTTATTTTACCTGGCAGAGTTAAGGCCCTAAGGCCTTGTCTGCCACTCAACCAGGTTTTAAAAAATACAAAAAAAAAATAGTCCTACAACTACATAAACAATTTCATATTATAAAAACAATACAATACAATCAATATTTATAATCTATTTTGATTTACTCTGAATTTAACGAATTAAATATATAATATGTACAAGGTATAAAAAAACGAGAAAAAAATATTAATGACATAGTATAAATTTAAATAATTAAAGAGAAATTAATTATTAGACAACAGGTAACTGTATAAGCATGACTTAAAGGTGCCAAGTGTGCGGCAACCCCTAGGACAAATAAGGTAACTAAAATGAATGTGGTCTATTAACTAACAAAGGAGAGACTATGACGCAACACTGGGCTACGCTATTATGATAGATTACCCAGACTGCTGCATCTAACACTGTAGCCATTAGCACTCTTGCTCTCCAATACTTTGAAGTTTTGGAAGTTTGCTGTTTGACGGCTGTACAATTGTTGAGGTGTTCGTCATCCGTTTCTTCCTCTGGATGATTACATTGGATGCATCTTAAGAAGAGTGATGGGTGAAATTTCTATTTTCTCATGTTTTAATATACATACTTTATTTTTTGTACACACTTTCATGCCATAATGAAGTTACATCCTTCTAGGCTTAAACGTTTCTGAAGTATTGAAGAAAATCCATTTAAAAATTTGCATATTAAAATTTTTAATTAGTCCAATAATTTTTAGTAAAATTTTTGAATTTTTTTCTACACGATCACTGACTTCTTTAGAACAAAACTATACACTATCGTTTATATATCATTATAATAAAGGAAGAAAAAAATATACATCCTCTGCATATGAAACTTTATTTTTTTAATTACTACACATATTTTATTTTTTATTTCAAAAACTATCAACGTTGTTTCAACATCCATGCATAGAATTATTAGCCATAGTGTGTGGGAGATGCAGTGAAAATGTTGTGCTTCTATCATTAAATTTGTCATGATATTTTGATTTGAATGTATTTTGGGAAAAGATCAACACTGGAGTAAGACAGGGATGTGGACTTTCACCGGTGCTTTTCATTATATACATGAATAAATTAATAAATGAATGGAGGAAAACACAACGAGGATATATACCCATCAATAGGAACCTCAAACTCGATGCTATTCTTTTTGCAGACGATTTAGCTCTTCTGGCACTTTCCGAAAATGATTTGCAACGATCAATTTATAATTTACAAAAAATAGGTGCCAAATTTAATATTGAAATATCAATTAACAAAACTAAAATTATGGCATTTCATGGGAAGGACCCCATACAAAGTAAAATCTGTCTCCAGAATAAAATTTTAGAGAGATCTAATCAATTTAAATATCTTGGATATTATCTCTCTATCTGGGATAAAAAGGACATCCCTGAAAAAGTTACTAGTTATAATAAAAGGTTAGGAATTATTAATCAAGTTATGAAACTATCCCTTGTACAAAAAAACACCAGATTACGTTTATATAACACTTTGGCTAGACCAGTGTTGACCTATGGTAGTGAAGCATGGACACTAAAAAAACAACATGAAAGCAGAATAACGGCTTGTGAAATGAGATTCATGCGCAGAACAGCGGGTTACACCAGATGGGATCGGAAAAGGAACACCGATATCTTAAAATAATTGAAGACTACGCCAATTTTGGAATATATTAAACAGTACCAACTAAATTGGAAACACCATCTTGAAAGAATGAGTTCAAATCGGATCCCCAAAGCTGTTTATAATTATATACCAAGAGGACGAAGATCACTAGGCCGTCCTATGAAACGCTGGAGGGAAAATTTTCTATAGGATCGTAACAGGCCTTGGCCTAATACTTGGAAGGAAGAAGAAGAAATGCAATGAAAATAAAAGTGTGGAAAAGTCAATTTGAAAGTTTGCATGCAGTTACATTGAACATGCAGCGTGCATTACAGTCATTAGAGAGACTTACAAGCGCCATAGGATACTAAATTTCACCAACTTATACTTTAAGGAACAAAAAATAAAAAAAAATGCTGAATTTGACCGAAAATGTAAAAAAAATCACCCATCACCTACCTTAAAGCCAACAAAAAATAACTCATCCTAAACTTTTTATCTATGAAAATTTAATTGGTAAGTTAGGTTATATTTGAAGGTAGTTTGGCCTAAAGCTAACATAAAACAATAACTCATCGTCCCATGTAGTTTGTTAGTTAGGTTAAACCAACTCTTTATTCAGTTGTTCAGTCTAATCCACTTGGGGCAAGAGAATTACTTGCTTATTTACTTACTTACTTACTCACTGGCACTATCGAACCCATAGGTTCATGGCCGCGCGGACATAAGCTCTCAATATATCCCTATCCTGAGCTGCTTTCCAATCATTCCCTGTATAATCTACTTCCCTCAAATCATAGTTAATGTTATTCTCCCACCTCATTCTTGGTCTACCAACTGGGCGTTTTCCCTCTGGCTTTCCTACAAGAAGCTTCCATGCAAGTCTTTCATTCCCCATACGTGCAACATGTCCTGCCATCGCAGACTACGAGACTTAACTGTTCTTATTATATCTGGCTTCCTATAAAGACCATGTAGTTCATTGTTATGTAGTGTTCTCCATTTACCTGTCTGTTCATCTCTCTTCGGTCCAAAATTTTTCGTAAGTACTTTATTCTCGAATACTTGTAATCTCCTTTCTTCCCTTAAAGTAAGAGTCCATGTTTCGCAACCATATAATATAACTGATAGAACAATAGTTTTATATATTTTCAGTTTAACGTTTTTTGAAAGGAGTTGGGACATCAAGAATCTCTGTAATGCATAATAGCACGCATTTCCAGAATTGAGCCTATGTTTAATTTCTTTGTGTATCTCATTCCTATTTGTGATTATTGTTCCTAGGTATTTGAATTCAGCCACTTCCTCAAAATTTCCCTCATTTGTCATTAGCTGTCCATTTCCATTACGGTATATAATGTATTTCTGCGTGTGACCATATATTTAGTTTAATTGATATTTACTTCCAGTCCTAATTTCTTAGTGTTAGTCAATAATGTATGCATGTTGTCCTTTAGTATCTCCTCGCTATCGGCCAATAGTACTACATCATCAGCATAAACTAACAGCTTATTAATACCATTCAGTTGTAAGCCTTCCTCATTCTCTAAAGATTTAATGGCATGCTCTAGTACTAAATTAAAGGTTAAATAGTAGAGGAGATAGTGAATCTCCTTGCTTCAACCCATTATGGATTTCAAAAGTGTCCGAAAACTGTTTGCCTACACGCACCCTACTGTTTGTGCCATTTAGACACATTCGTATAAGTCTAACTAACTTTTTAGGAATTCCGAACTCCAGCAGGATACTATATAACTTCTCCCTCTTAATTGAATCATATGCTTCTTTAAAGTCTACGTATAGTTGATGTACAGTACCATTATATTCCCATTTCTTTTCTAAAATCTGTCTTTATACTAAAAATCTGATCTGTTGTAGACCTGCAAGAGAATTACTTAAGCATGTTAATTTAGTTAAGCTTATTTCTCTACTTGGAGCCAGGTTGGGTCACGATTTTTAAACTTACACTATGACCCTGAGATCGACTCAGCCTCTGATATAAATGAGAACCAGACACTTGGTCTGAGGATCAAGTAGTCAAGGAGTCTTAACATCCTATTACCCTAGAGTCTTCAAAGGCTTGAATTGCTATATGTCTTAACTGTTATTCCACTACAGATATCAGTGACTAACAAGTGGTCAACTTATCGCTTCAAATAGTCATCTAATTGGCAACTAAAATATAATTTGGATAGGAAAGGCCAATTGAATTTTGCCAGAGGTTCTAATTTAAGCTTAAAGTTCTTTTACAGGCCTCAACATCTTCAGACATTGTGCCCACAGCTTTTCCCAAAGAAGGAATCCCAGCCAGTTTGCATTCATGATCCTTGGGACCAGAGGCAATGAACATAACCCCTAGGTCACTGAAGCTGATATATTGACAGCATCACAATGATACCAATAATAAACATGTAGTTAGGTTCAAATATAGAATACAATTTGGCTCAACTTTAGTTTAATTTCCACTTCATTTTACATACTGTATTCTTGTAATTCCGTTGCTGTACGTGCTTCTTCTGTCTTTACTAACATATCTTTACCATTTCAAACGTTTTACAATGTGGCTTATACTTTTTACGCGCTTTATAATAGCTTGACCTGTATCTATCTATCTATCGATGTAACGGAATCTTTCAACGCGATATTCACTCACTTAAAATCATTGGATCGACTTTAAACTTTGTATACTTATAAAGGACCCGTGACAATATAATAATTTCATTTTTTCCCTAAAATCCTGGCCAGAATCGTCAGAAAAAAAATGTATTTGTATCTATGTAACGGAATCTTTGAACACGATTTTCACCCACTTAAAATCATTGGATCGACTTGAAACTTTGTATACTTGTAAAGGACCCGTGACAATATAATAATTTAATTTTGTTTCTAAACTCCTGGCCAGAATCATCAGTATATAAAAAAATGTCTATCTATGTAACGGAATCTTTGATCACGATTTGCACCCACTTAGAAACATTGGATCAACTTGAAACTTTGTATACTTGTAAAGGACCCGTGACAATACAATAATTTCATATATTGTTTCTAAAATCCTGGCCAAATCATCAGAAAATAAAAGAAAGTTTCTTTGTATCTATGTAACGGAATCTTTTGAATACGGTTTTCACCCACTTAGAAACATTGGATCAATTTGAAACTTTGTATACTTGTAAAGGACCCGTGACAACACAATATTTCCATAGTTATTTTTAAAATCCTGGCCAGAATCGTCAGAAAATGAAAAAAAAAGTGTCTTTGTATATATGTAACGGAATCTTCGAACACAATTTTCACCCACTTGGAAACATTGGATCGACTTGAAACTTTGTATACTTGTAAAGTACCCTTGACAATATAATAATTTCATATTTTGTTTCTAAAATTCTGGCTAGAATCATCAGAAAATCAAAAAAATGAAAACTGGTATAATAGGTTGCGGACTTGTCGACATTTTAGACAATCGTTGTAAGAGCTCAGTTGGTAGAGCGGTGAACTATAGTGGTACATAATTTCGGTAATCCATAGGTCGCTGGTTCAAATCCGGCTGGTAGGATTTTTTTAGAAGAGTATTACTTTTAGCTCATGCTAGAATAGTATCGAATTTAAAGGTATTTACATTTTTATCTTATTCTGTAAAATATTAAAACTAAAAAATAAAAAATAAATAATAGTTTTAAAAACTAAAACAACACGCTTTATTAAAAAACGAATTAAAAAATGAAAACAATTTTAATTTCCAACACGCTTGGGATAAAACTAAAGTGGTCAACAAAAAAATCATCTCCAACACATATAGAATAAAACTAGAGTTATCAACAATAAGAAAATAATTTTACCATCAAAAGCGTGGAGTACTTTTTATGATTTTTACATTTTCTTCTTAGAGACTTAACTTTTACCAATATCTGTTTATTGTCAAATATATTAATTGATATATAGAGCACCCCACGCTTTTGATGGTAAAATTATTTTCTTTTTGTTGATAACTCTAGTTTTATTCTATATGTGTTGGAGATGATTTTTTTGTTGACCACTTTAGTTTTATCCCAAGCGTGTTGGAAATTAAAATTATTTTTTATTTTTTAGTTCGTTTTTTAATAAAGCGTGTTGTTTTAGTTTTTTAAAACTATGATTTATTTTTTACAATTATTAAATATGTTTTTACGCACGCAATGATTTCCTCAAAGTTCTTCAGAACCGCAGTGCACATGCGCGAGTTGCATGAATTCTTATTGTAACTTCCGCATGGTTACGGTTAAATTAGAGTTACCAACATTCGCAATTAATTCCATACCATATTTCAAAAAAATAACTTAATTTTAGTAGATTCCGATGGGACAAGTTAGTGTAGGGCTACATCATATTAGTGTACACTTTATTAAATAATATGCATGTAATTTAATTTTTGCTCGATAGTGCGTTTTGTCGTACTTACAGCAATGGCGACCATGATTAAAAGTTCAACTTCCTACATTTGAAGGTTGCCAACTTAAATAACTATACTGTAATAAAATAACTATACCGTTATATTACATATTACAAACCGCGTGTGGAAAGTAAAACCACTGCCCTTTATGTATACTACATACAGTGTATATACAAAAAATATCCAAAAAGGTAGTGTTGATATACATTATACGTAACAAATCACTACATTTTAAATTAACTGAATTTTATTTGAAACAATGTAAACAAAAAATACATACTTGCCACCATTTTATAACTAATTGGTCTCACGGCCTCCTGTAGTTTCAACAAATAAACATTACCCATGCTGTTAACGATGGTAAATTGTTTATAATGAACGCAAATATTTCCAACAAAGATGTTATTTTTTATTATTGATTTCGTACATCTCAATGATGGATAAATCATATTTGAAGAGAAAAATTATACGCTCAGACCGGGACTTGAACACGGGACCCTTGGTCTAGAGAACCAAGGGTCCCGGGTTCAAGTACCGGTCTGAGCGTATAATTTTTCTCTTCAAAAAGATATTATTTTACTATTATTTATTATTTTGAAAACACCATCGCGCAAAAGTAATGTACAACGCACGTTTGTCAAGTGTTTTACAGAATCTCGGAGATTAAAAACTTCGCTATCGCTCGGTTTTTAAACATTTTTCTAGCTTCTGTAAAAACCACTTCCCAACCTCGCATCATAAATACTATTGTTAGGTTAGGAAGGGGGAAGTTAGCGTACATCCATTTCTAATAAACATTTGGGAATTTATTGCGAAGGTAGGTCGTATCGATTTCACAGCCACGTGATTCCATCTAGCGACAACACTGTACATTTTTTGTAGGACTTAGGACTTCAAATATGATTCCTCCTAGCGTCAACTCTATAAACGTTTGTGTATGCACAGATTACCCACTGTTATTCTGTAGGACGTAGAAAATTTATGGTGGAAATCAAACTAAAGTTTTACCTCAAATTCTTTCCACCTCACCTGAAGCGTTGACTTCAGCTTGTGTGGCTAATAATAACTGCTGAAGGAATTTTGGTTTCTACAGATTGCAGCTTTATTTTCAACATAATAGGACATACGGTACTATGTTGGTTTAGCCATTTAGGAAAATAAAAAAAAGTCTTGGCATAATTTTTTATATGTAGATTATTAGTACCTTTTTTGGCTATACTTTAAGATTATTCAGCATTAAAAAAAAGTTAAGAAAAATGATGTTTCACAGCTTATGTTAAAATTGTAAATGTAATATCTAATCCTATAAAAACCACAAAAGGACTGAAAAAAGGTTGCAGTCTATTACAAATTTTATGTAGAATACATATTAATAAAATGGAAACAAAACTACAAAGATATGGGTATCCCGATAGGCAACATATTTTTGCTGACATTACAATTTGTTGATAATCAACTGATTTTAACGCAAGACAATTTTTATGGAATTCATGTAAAAAATGTTAAAAACACACATGAATCATGGAGTTTCACAGTAAATTTACACAAAAATTGGCAATAAACAGCAGTGAAAGAGAAAATGTGTTGTTGGAAGAAGGAATTCAAATAAAGCAAGTGAAACAAACTAAATATTTGGGAATAATTATAGATAACATTGAAGGCATTGGCAAAGAGAATATAAAGCGTATAATTGAATTGAGTGGAAAAATAATAAAAAGTGATCCCACAACAGGCCTCAGGAGGCCCTTGGGGTAGTAGGAGATTAAGGCTCCCACTTTTTCTAGACAATCGGCACTTGATGTCAGCCGGGTTGTCAACCCTGCGTGACGGCCGCCTTTACCCCAGAACAAGCGTCTGGTACTCATTTCCGTTAGAGGCTGAGTCGACCCCAGGGCCATAGTGCCGCCAGAGGGTTTGGGTCAGTTTAAAAATCCTGACCCCAACGGGACTTGAACCCTCGACCCTCCGGCTTGTAGCTCAGTGCCTTAACCACTACGCTACGGCGTGCCCCTGGAAAAATAATATAATCGTTAAATTCTATATGGTGGGATAAGCACAGGGATTAAATTCCTTCTTGATCTATGGGATACACATATTTGGAAAGATACCGCGGTGGACTAGTGGTTATGGTCCTTGCCTCTGGTCCCGAGGGTCGCGGGTTCAAACCCGGCCGGGTTCGATGGCTTTTTAGGACGGAAAAATTCAAGGAGCAAGTCCTCCGGGAGGGACTTTAAGCCGTGGGTCCCGAGTCTGAAGATTTTCAGGCTCGTAAAAAATCCTTAAGTCTGAATGAAAAGGCCTCTAAGCAAAAATTTACCGAATTTTCCCGTCCTAGTACTACCTTGGTTTCCTAGATGTCAGTATGAGGCGGAACGCTGACCACGTACCACTCAAAATGACATCTATACGAAAACAAGTGTAACTAAATTAGTATGGTTCAAATTCTTCCCTGTAAGGGGAGAGCGCCTAAATCTGTGTAAAGGGAAAGTATAGGCTTACAATACAATACAATACCAAGAAATGTATTGGTGAACCATTGGTGGAATCTGTTGCAATATATGGAAGTGAGATGTGCGCAATCAATAAGCACTACAAGAATATACTAATAGCTCTAGAAATTGATTATATACTTATAAGTGCCAGAATGTCAAAATTAGAACATGTCTCAAATAAGGAAATTAGAAGCACAATGGAAGCAGAAGAAAATATAATTGAAAGAATTGAAGAGAAGGATTTAAAATGGTTAGGACATATTTTAAGAATGGAAGACAAGAGATGGCTGAAACAACTATATCAATTTTGAAGAGAAAAATTATACGCTCAGACCGGGACTTGAACCCGGGACCCTTGGTTCTCTAGACCAAGTGCTCTACCAACTGAGCTACCTGAGCAAGCACCGATCTAAACGCAAATCTTTCTCTATATACATTGTAATTCCCTTCCACCAAATGCTGTGAAGCCATGCTTCTATCTTGCAAATGGCGGCTCCTTTATTAAGAAGAAATATTTGGGAATTATACATTACAGCCAGTACGGCTTTTTCCAAGTTTTTATTATTGATTTCGTACATCTCAATGATGGATAAGTCATATTTGAAGAGAAAAATTATACGCTCAGACCGGGACTTGAACCCGGGACCCTTGGTTCTCTAGACCAAGTGCTCTACCAACTGAGCTACCTGAGCAAGTACCGATCTAAACGCAAATCTTTCTCTATATACATTGTAATTCCCATCCACCAAATGCTGTGAAGCCATGCTTCTATCTTGCAAATGGCGGCTCCTTTATTAAGAAGACATATTTGGGAATTATACATTACAGCCAGTACGGCTTTTTCCGTGGATGGGAATTACAATGTATATAGAGAAAGATTTGCGTTTAGATCGGTACTTGCTCAGGTAGCTCAGTTGGTAGAGCACTTGGTCTAGAGAACCAAGGGTCCCGGGTTCAAGTCCCGGTCTGAGCGTATAATTTTTCTCTTCAAATATGATTTATCCATCATTGAGATGTACGAAATCAATAATAAAAACTATATCAATGACAACTGACCAGAAAGAAGAAGAAAGGAAGACCAAAGTTAACTTGGAAGGAAAGGACGAGGATAGCAATGCAAACAGGGTTATGCGTTAAAAATGCTCAAGATCGTAGGCTTTCAAAGTTTGGCACTGGAAGACGGCAGCAGCTGAAAAAAAAACGAAGATAGATAAAAAATTACTAATACTGAATTTAGTATTATTCTTCTCTCTACCAGAAGTTATTGATTACATAGTTCTTAGGTTAAATTTTGAGATGATATTATCTAAAATTTCAGAAAACAATGCACCCTAAATTAAATTATGTCCACCAAATTACATAACGTTTTCGATACGTTTTGGTTAAATTTTCGAATAGAATAGCCAACTTTTCCTTATGGTGTGCCAGATTATGTAATAAACTGTAAACTAATCTGGTGTACATTAACTTAGCCATTTTCTCATCTAACTAAATACAATAAGTATAGATGGACTTCTGGCTTAGAATAGCTGATTTTAATATTTGTTGGTATTGACTTTTAAAAACCTAATAAAAGTAACTTTCCAGCTTAATTTTGTTATTGGGGACTGGACAACTTATTTACTCACCTAACAACGAGAGATCTCCTACAAATAGACAAGGCGAAAGCCACGTACTTAAAAAATGCTCTGTCGATATATACACTGTCACGCCTCGTATATGAACTAGTGAGGGAACTCTTTTATATTGAAGAGCTGCGACAAAGATATGCATCTGCAGTCCACAGACGCATACTACGCCGCAATGGAGGAGTTAAGATGGAAGAAGGACCAAATCTGGATGGAATTCTACTCCACGGACGCTATGATGACAGCGGAATGGAGACAAGCAGAATACGACCTCAGACATCTGATGACAAGGATGGCTACACTTGGGTTCCATCATAATATCTGTAGGATGAAGAAACATCACGAACCAGACTCCCAGTGAGCTGTGCGCTGAACGCTGCGACCGTTACCATATTGTGTTGTGTCGTGTCGGAGCCGAGAACGTGTCCCTGATGGCTTACTGCGGAGGGGACTGAACGGTGGACGATGGTGAAAAAACTTGATATTATGCACATTGTGCGTTCTAAATTATTATTATTATTATTATTATTATTATTATTATTATTATTATTATTATTATTATTATTATTATTATTATTATTATTAACTTACAAGTTAGATCATATTTTTAGTTAGCTATTAAACTCTTAACCTTGAAGTAAAAAATAAATATATAAAAATAATTCATTCTATTTTTCTTATCTGACAAAAGTTAAGTAGCAATTATATTACATTTTGAATATATTTTCAGTTGAAATCTTGAAAAAATAGCACACACCATTCTTATTTTTTTTGTCTCACGTAGCATATATTTCTGGTCAAATTTTAGATTGTTGAAATTGAAATGTCAACACAGAACAATTTAACGTAAACTATTATATGTTATTTTTATCGTCCAAATGGCATTGGTTTAGCTTACATTTTGATGTTAAAACCTTAAATTTAAAGATCTAATGGAATAACTGACCCCAACGTTATTTCTTTTTGCCCCGTTTAGGTGTGAGATAGTTTAACCTTAAAATTAAATTTAACACAAATAACTGCAGTTTTTAAAATTTCGAAAATTTTTGGTAAAATACATCAAGGCTATAGCCTTGGAATACTCGATCGGGAAATTTTCGATTTAGATAGGATATTCTGCATTACAAACCTGGACACACCCCTAGATTCAACTTTTGCAGTTTTCAAAATTTAGAATATTTTTGACATTTTGGTAAAAACAACTAGTCTATAGACTTGGAATACTCGATCGGTATATTTTCGATTTAGACATGGTTTTCTGCATTGGAAATCCCAGAGACACCCTTTAGACTCAATTTTTGCAGTGTTTAAAAATGTCCGAAATAATTGGCGTTTTTGGTATAAACACGAAGCCTTGGATTACTCGATCGGAAAATTATCGATATACACCGGATTATCTGAATTAGATTTCCCGGACACACTCTCTAGACTCAAGGTTTGCAGTTTTCAAAATTTCGAATTTTTTTTATATTTTTGTAAAAACAACAGGATTCGGACTATTCGATCGGGAAATTTTCGATTTGTACTGGTATTTTCCGCATTAGAAATACCGGAGAGACATTCTAGATGCAATTTCCACAGTTTTCAAAATTTCGAAAATGTTTTACTTTTTTTGTAAAAATAATACTCGATCGGGAAATTTTCGATTTAGACATGATTTTCTACATTAGAAATTCCAGACACATCCTATAGACTCAATTTTTGCAGTTTTAAAAATTTCGAAAATATTTGGTAAAAATAGAAAGGCTATAGTCTCGGAATACTTCATCGGGAAATTTTCGATTTAGACATGATTTTCTGCATTGGAAATCCCAGATTTATCCTCTAGACACTCAATTGCAGTTTTCAAAATTTAGAAAAAAATTGGCATTTTCGGTAAAAATACAAAGCCTTGGATAACTCGATCGAAAAATTATCGAATTAGACCGAATTTTGTGCATTGGAAATCCCGGACAAACCTTATAGACTAAATCTTAAAAGTTTTCAAAATTATGAAAATGTTTGACATTTTCGTAAAAACACCATGACTATGGCCTCAGATTTACTAGAAAGGAAATTTTTTTATTTAGACAGGATTTTCTGCATTAGAAATTCCGGAAACAACCTCCACATTTAATTTTTACAGTTTTCAAAATTACGATTTTTTTGACGCTTTTGCTAAAGACACCGACTACAGCTTTGGAATACTCGATAGGAAAAATTTCAGTTTTGACCGGATTTTCTGCATTGGAAATCCCGGGTACAGCCTCTAGACTAAATTTTTGCACTTTTCATAATTTCCAAAAACTTTCGATTTTTTTGGGTGAAAACACGAAGACTTAGAATACTCAATACGGAAATTTTGGATTTAGATCGGCTTATATGCATTACAAATCTCGGCTTAATAATTGCCGTTTACAAAATTTCGAATATTTCGACTTTTTTTGTTGAAAACACCAAGCCTTGGAATACTCAATGAGGAAATTGTGGATGTAGATAGAATTTTTGGATTAGAAATCCCGGATACACCTTCTAGACTTAATTTTTACAGTTCTCAAAATCTCGAAAATTTTGATTTTTTTATTATAATACCAGCTTTGGAATACTCTATCAGGAAATTTTGGATTTAGACTGAATTTTGTTTTACATTAGGAATCCCGGACACACCCTCTCATAGACTTGGAATACTCAATATGGATATTTTGGTTTTGGAACGGATTTTTTGCATTAGAAATCTCGGACAACCCGTGTAACTTCATGTTTGCAGTTTTTAAATTTCGAAATTTTTGAGATTTTTGGTGAAAACACAAAAAAAAAGCCTTGGAATACCCAATCGAGAAATTATGAATTTAGACTGAATTTTTTGCATTAGACATCTCTGAAACACTCTCTAGACTTCATTTTTGCAGTTTTCAAAATATCAAACATTTTGAGATTTATAGTCCAAACATCAGGCTTGGAATACTCAATATGGAAATTTTCTATTTTGACCGGTTTTGTTTTGCATTTGATATCCCGGACGCATCTTCTAGACTTAATTTCTGCAGCTTTCAAAATTTCGAAAATTTTGACATTTTTGGTGAAAATGTTAAGTCTAACTTTGAAGGCTAAATATGGAAATTTTGTATTTAGACTGCAATTTTTGCATTAGAAATGCCGGACACACCATCTAGACAGACTTTTTTGCGATATTTAAAATTTCGAAAGTTTTGACTTTTTTGGTGATTACACCAAGGCTTGGAATACTCAATTCGATATTTTGGATTTAGACCCTATATCTTACTCTAGAAATCTCGGACACACCCTCTAGACTTAATTTTTACAGTTTTCAGAATTTAAAAAAAATGTTTTTTTTAAAACATCAAGACTATAGCTTTGGATACTCAATCGGATATTTTGAATTTATACCGGATATTTTACATTATTAATTCTGGAAAAATTATTATAATATAATAATAATAATAATAATAATAATTATTATTATTATTATGAACACCATATAGACTTAATTTTTTGCAGTTTTGGAAATATCGAAAATTTTGAAAAACTGGAAAATTCAATCAAGAGGGTGTATCCGGAATTTCTAATGCAGAAAATCCGGTCTAAATCCTAAATTTCATGAATTGAGTTTTCCAAGGCAATAGTCTCTGTGTTTTCCCCAAAAATATCAATTTTCGGAATTTTGAAATATGCAACAAGTCAGTCTTCAGGGCGTGTCCGGGATTTTTAATGCAGGAACTCCAGTCTAAATCCAAGATTTCAGAGTTAAGTTTTCCAAGTCTTGTTTTTGTTTTCCAAAAAATGTCAGAATATTGTAAATTTTGTTTCCGTTATTTATAATGCAAAAACCAGTTCTAAATCCAAAGTTACAGAATTGAGTTTTCCAAGGCTATATATAGTCTTCTTTTTTTTTAATGTCAAAATTTTCGAAATTTTGAAAACTGCAAAAAATCAATGTAGATGGTGTATCTGGAATTTCTAATGCAGAAAATCCGGTCTAAATCTTAAATTTCATGAATTGAGTTTTCCAAGGCAATAGTCTCAATGTTTTCCCTAAAAATATCAATATTCGGAATTTTGAAATATGCAACAATTCAGTCTTCAGGGCGTGTCCGGGATTTTTAATACTGGAACTCCGGTCTAAATCCAAGATTTCAGAGTTGAGTTTTCCAAATCTTGTATTTTTTTTCCAAAAAAAAGTCAGAATTTTCTAAACTGCAAAAAATCAATCTAGAGGGTGTGTATGTTATTTATAATGCAAAAATCAGCTATAAATCCAAAATTACAGAACTGAGATTTCCAAGGCTACATATAGTCTTCTTTTTTATGTCAAAATTTTCGAAATTTTGAAAACTGCAAAAATCAATCTAGAGCGTGTATCCGGGATTTATAATTCAAAGAATCCGGTCTAAATAAAAAAAATCAAAATTGAGTTTTCTAAGGCCATAGTCTTGGCCTTTTTCCAAAAATTGTCAAAATTTTCGAATTTTCAAAAACTGCAAAAATTATATCTAGAGGCTGTGTCCGGGATTTATAATGCAAAAAATCCGGACTAAATCAAAAAATTCAAAATTGAGTTTTCCAAGACTATAGTCTTGGTGTTTTCCAAAAATTGTCAATATTTACGAAATTTCAAAAACTGCAAAAGTACTAACCGGAATTTATAATGCAAATAATGCGGTCTAAATAAACAATTTTGAAATCGAGTCTTTCAAGGTTATAGTCTTGGTGTTTTTCCAATAATTGTCAACATTTTCAAAAACTGCAAAAATTCTATCTAGAGGGTGTGTCCGGGATTTATAATGCAAAATTCCGGTCTAAATATTACATTTCAAAATTTCGTTTTCTAAGGCAATAGTCTTGGTGTTTTTCCAAAAATTGTCAAAATTTTCCAAATTTCAAAAACTGGAAAAATACTATCTTGAGGGTGTGTGCGGGATTTATAATGAAAAATTTTCAAGACTGCGTTCTCCAAGGCAACCGTCTTGGTGTTTTTCCAAAAATTGTCAAAATTTTCGACATTGCCAAAACTGCAAAAATAATATCTAGAGGGGGTATCCGAGATTTATAATGCAAAAAATCCAGTCTAAATCAGAAATTTAAAAATTGACTTCTGCAACTCTTGGTGTTTTTCCAAAATTGTCAACATTTTCGAAATTTCAAAAACTGCAAAGATACTATCTAGGGGTTGTGTCCGGGATTTATAATGCAAAAAATCCGGACTAAATAAAAAATTTCAAAATTGAATTTTTCAAGGCTATAGTCTTGGTGTTTTTCCAAGAATTGTCAATATTTACGAAATTTCAAAAACTGCAAAACTACTATCTAGAGGGTATGTCCGGGGTTTATAATGCAAATAATGCGGTCTAAATCAAACATTTCAAAATTGAGTTTTTCAAGGCTATAGTCTTGGTGTTTTTCAAATAATTGTCAAAATTTTCGAAATTTCAAAAACTGCAAAATTTCTATCTAGAGGGTGTTCCGGGATTTTATAATGCAAACTTCCGATCTAAATAAAAAAAATTCAAAATTGCGTTTTCTAAGGCAATAGTCTTGGCGTTTTTCCAAAAATTGTCAATATTTTCGAAAAATCAAAAACTCGAAAAATGCTGTCTAGAGGCTCTGCCCTGGATTTATAAATCAGGAAATCCAGTCTAAAAAAAATCAAGATTGATTTTTCCTAGGCTATAGCCTCGGTGTTTTTCCAACAATCCTCAAAATTTTTGAAATTTCAAAAAATGCAAAAATACTGTTTTGAGGGTGTGTCCGGGATTTATAACGCAAAAAATCCGGTCTAAATAAAAAATTTCAAAATTGAGTTTTCCAAGGTTTTGGAAAGGTTTCTTGGTGTTTTTCCAAAAATTGAAAAAATTTACGAAATTTCAAAAAGTGCAAAAATACTAACTAGAGGGTGTGTCCGGGATAAATAATGCAAGAAATCCGGTCTAAATAAAAAAATTCAAAATTGAGTTTTCCAAGATTATAATCTTGGTGTTTTACCAAAAATTCTCAAAATGTTCGAATTTTCAAAAACTTCAAAAATACTATCTGGATGGTGAGTCCGGGATCGATAATGCAGAAAATCCGGTCTAAATAAAAACATTCAGAATTGAGTTTTCCAACGCTATAGTTTTCGTGTTTTTCCAAAAATTGTCAAAATATTCGAAATTTCAAAAACTGCAAAAATACTAACTAGAGGTTGTGTCCGGGATTATTAATGCAAGAAATCCGGTCTAAATAAAAAATTTCAAAATTGAGTTTTCCAAGGCTATAAATTTGTTTTTTTTTCCAAAAATTCTCAAAATGTTCGAATTTTCAAAAACGGCAAAAATACTATCTAGACGGTGTGTCCGGGATCGATAATGCACAAAATCAGGTCTAAATAAAAAAAATTCAGAATTGAGTTTTCCAACGCTATAGTTTTCATGTTTTTCCAAAAATTGTCAAAATTTTAGAAATATCAAAAACTGGAAAAATACTATCTAGAGGGTGTGTCCGGGATTTATAATTCAGGAAATCCGGTCTAAATAAAAATTTCAAAATTAAACTTTTCAAGCTATAGACTTGGAGTTCTTCCAAAAATTGTCAAAATTTACGAAATTTCAAAAACTTTCAGAATTCTATCTAAAGGTTGTGTCCGCGATTTATAATGCAATATATCCTGTCTAAATAGACTATTAATCCCGCACACAGTCTCCAGATAGTATTTATGCAGTTTTTGAATTTTCGAAAATGTTGACGTTTTTTGGTTAAACCATAAGACTATAACTTGGCAGATCTCAATATTGAAAATTTTGGATTTAGACCGGATTTTTTGCCTTATAAATTCCTGAAAGAGCCTCCAGATAGCATTTTTGCAGTTTTTGAATTTTCGAAAATTTTGATATTTTTTTGTTTAAACCATAAGACTATAACCTTCGAAAACTCAATTTTGAAATCTTTAATTTAGACCGGAATTTTTGCATTATAAATCCCGGACAAAGTCTCAAGAAATTATTTTTGCAGTTTTTGATTTTTCGAAGGTTTTGACATTTTTTGTTTAAACCGTAAGACTATAACCTTGGAAAACTCAATTTTGACATTTTGGATTTAGACCGGATTTTTTGCATTATAGATCGCGGACACAGTCTCTAGATAGTATTTATGCAGTTTTTGAATTTTCGAAAATTTTGATATTTTTTGGTTAAACCATAAGACTATATCCTGGTAGGTCTCAATGCTGAAATTTTGGATTTAGACCGGATTATTTGCATTATAAGTCCCGGACACAGTCTCTAGATAGTGTTTTTGCAGTTTTTGAATTTTCGAAAATTTTGACTTTTTTTATTCCTATAACCTTGGAAAACTCAATTATGAAATTTTGGATTTTGACTGGATTTTTTGCATTATAAATCCCTGACACAGTCTCTAGACAGTTTTTTTGCTCTTTTTGAAATTTCGAAAATTTTGACATATTTTTAAACCATAAGTCTACAGTCCTGGAAAACTCAATTTTGAAATTTTGGATTTAGACCGGATTTTTTGCATTATAAATCTAGGACACAGTCTCTAGATTGTATTTTTGCAGTTTTTGAATTTTCGGAAATTTTGACGTTGTATTAAACCATAAGTCTATAACCTTTGAAAACTCAATTTTGAAATGTTGGATTTAGACCGGATTTTTTGCATTATAAATCCCGGACACAGTCTCTAGAGAGTATTTTTGTAGTTTTTGAATTTTCGAAAATTTGCACATTTTTTTAAACTATAAAGCTATAACTTGGCAGATCTCAGTATTGAAATTTTGGATTTAGACGGGATTTTTTCCATTATAAATCCCGGACAGAGTCTCTAGATAGCATTTTTGCGGTTTTTGATTTTTCGAAAATTTTGATATTTTTTGTTTAAACTAGATGACTATAACCTTGGAAAACTCGATTTTGAAATTTTGGATTTAGACGGGATTTTTTGCATCATAAATCCCGGACACAGTCTCTAGATTGTATTTTTGCAATTTTTAAATATTTGAAAATTTTGACATTTTTTGTTTAAACCATAAACGATTTTGAAATTTTGGATTTGGAACGGATTTTTTGCATTATAAATCCCGGACACAGTCTCCAGATAGAATTTTTTCAGTTTTCGATTATTCGAATATTTTGACATTTTTTGTTTAAACCGTAGGACTATAACCTTGGAAAACTCAATTTTGAAATTATGGATTTTAGACCGGATTTTTTGCTTTATAAATCCCGGACACAGTCTGTAGATAGTATTATTGTAGTTTTTGAATTTTCGAAAATTTTGACATTTCTTGTTTAAACCATAAGACTATAACCTTGGAAAACTCAGTTTTGAAATTTTGGATTTAGACCGGATTTTTTGAATTATAAAATCGGACACAGTCTGTAGATAGTATTTTTGCAGTTTTTGAATTTTCGAAAATTTTGACATTTTTTCTTTAACCGTTAGACTATAATCTTGGAAAACTCAATTTTGAAATTTTGGATTTAGACAGGATTTTTTGCGTTGTAATCCCGGACACAGTCTCTAGATAGTATTTATGCAGTTTTGAATGTTCGAAAATGTTGACATTTTTTGGTTAAACCATAAGACTGTAACCTGGCCGATCTCAGTATTGAAATTTTGAATTTAGACCGGACTTTTTGCATTATAAATCCCGGACACAGTCTTTAGATAGTATTTTTTCAGTTTTTGAATTTTCGAAAATTTTGACATTTTTTGTATTAACCATAAGACTATAACCTTGGTAAACTCTATTTTGAAATTTTGGATTTAGACTGGTCTTTTTGTATTATAAATCCCGGACACAGTCTCTAGATGGTATTTTTGCAGTTTTTGAATTTTCGAAAATTTTGACATTTTTTGTTTAAACCGTAAGACTATACAAGATGGCGGAGGTAGAAGTGAGTCCAGCTGAAAATGTTCTGAAAAACATCGAAAAAATAGCGGAAGTAGGTAGTTATATGAAGAAGGGAGTAAAAGACGCACTACTACAAGCGGTGAGTGAGATAAGAAAATATTTAGAATTAATGCATATAAAAAGTGATAATATAGAAAACGAAGGCAACCAACAAAACATGTCGTTCAAGGAAGACGACAGCTCCACTCCGGTACAACTAGCGACATCTGTTGGAAGTAGCAGTAGTCAACAGTACGAAAACCAAACTCGAGAGCCGCCGGACGGAGAACAGAGGAACCCTGGCGAAAACCAAATGCAGTACCTCTCCATGCAAAAAGGACACAAAACAACATATTCAGGAGAGGAAGGAAGGAGCGATATCATGCAAAAGATAGACAACAATATGGATCTCCTAAACAACAAACTAGACAAAAAAGTCGAAGAAAAAATAAACAACCAAAGGAATGCAACAACACAAGCACAACAGAGGGGGAAAAAAACGTGGGGAGATGGAGCCCAAATAAAACAATACTCTAACACAATGGCCAACCCAACAGAAGAAAAGCAGAAAAGAATCGACGAAGAACCAAACTATGGGGAAGAAAACGAAGTGGACACGTGGACCAGAGTAACATACGGAAGGAACAACAGAAACAAGAAATCACAAAAGCCTGAACAGAAGATAGGAACAAAAACTACCAAGAACGAAGACATCCAAGCAGCGCAGAGGTATGCCTGGCTCTTCCTAGGAAGACTGAAAGAAGACACAACACCAGATAAAGTAAAAAACTACCTACTAAACAACGATATTCAAGGAAATCTGATCTGCGTAGAAATAGCGAGCAGGGGAAGGAACAAAGCATTCAAGATAGGAATACCATGTGAATACCTGGAGACAGTAAATGGCTCAGACTTCTGGCCGGAAGGGGTACTAATAAAACGCTATCTTTTTCGGAGAACATTTAGAAACAAAGGAGTCTCAATCGCCTGTTAACGTTCTTAATTGGAATGCGGAAGGTCTCAATAATGCACTGAAATATATACCAGTAGAGGAACTACTAGAATATGACATAATGGTATTCACAGAAACATTCGCAACGGAACAGATCGACATAGAGGGGTTTTACGGACTACACTCGTACGGAAGGAAAACGGATGGTAGGCCGACAGGTGGCGTATCATGCTATCTGAGGCCATCACAGGGGAACTTCAAAGTAATACACCAAAGACGAAGACATACTCACAGTGAGAACAGACAACATCACAATCCTAGCAGTATACATACGACCACAAGCAACCACGGAGGAAGTGATAGATACTTTAATAACAGCAATAGCAGACATGGAAGAAGACGAATCCGTAATAATATTTGGAGACATCAACTGCAGGATAGACAAGAAGAACACAAAGACTGAAGTAGTTCTAGAGACACTGAGAGATGAGGGTTACACCCTAACCAATAAGATGGAACTGCCAACATATATAGCGTACAATGGAACAAGCGCGATCGATTTACTGCTATATAAGGGAAAAGATCTAAGATTAATAGAACAAAAGGGGCTATGGCCATCAAACTTAGCACCCATCAGGAAACACGTACCGATAGCAACAAGACTGGAAAAGACAAAGACCAGAAATAGACCAAACAAGGAAACCCCTAAAAACAGGATATCAAGAAAACTAGATGTAGAACAAATACGAAAAAACACGGAGAACATAGATAAAGCTAAAACGAGAATAAAGGAAGGCCAATTGAACAAAGCACTAGACATCACTAACAACCTTATAAAGAACGCCTGTCAACCAACATAAAAAAGAAGAGCACAACCGTGGTTCGACAGGATGTGCTACACAGAACGGAAGGAAAAACTAAAAGCACTAAACAAAGCAAAGAAATCAAAAAATCAAGAAGACCTGGAACGATACGCCCAGAAAAGAAAACAGTACAAAACATAATAAAATACAAGAAAAACAATACATAGAAATGAAAGCCCAACAGCTAGCCGAAGAAGCAGAAAAGGACCCTTTCTGGTCTTAAGGAGGAAAACCCAGAGGAGCGATAAAGAAATACCGATAGATGATTGGGAAAACCCCTTCACAAAACTACTGAATGAAGGAAACAGAACAGAAGCTTACGAAGCCAATACTACCAGGAACCCAAGAACCCTGAATCTGCAAAGGAAATCACAGAGGATGAAATAAACGAATGCGTGAAAGAAGCAAAAATAAAAAAAAAAGCCACAGGACCGGATCAAGTAGCATACGAACACCTAAAGGCACCAGCTGCCGTGCTAATATCAATATGGAAAGAACTGTTTAACAAATGCCTAGAGACGAGAACCATACCAGAACAATGGTGATGGGCTACCCTGAAAATGCTGTATAAAGGTAAAGGAAACACGGGAGACATGAACTCATATAGAGGCGTTGTACTGGAGAACACCCTGTTCAAAATCTTTATGAAGATACTTACAAACAGATTGATGGACAATCCAAAATTAAACATCTCAGAAAACCAATTCGGATTTAGGAAAGGAAAATCCACTCTGCAAGCAGCATTATTATATGAGATAGAAGCAGCCCTCAACAGACCGAAAGGGAAATACTACGTGGTCTTCATAGATTATGAAAAAGCGTTCGATTACATAAAGAGAAAAAAAAACTACTCACGAATATGAGGGACATGATTGGAAACGAGCACCCCATTGTTGGAATAGTACACGATATAATGAGGCGAAACTGGTTACAAATAACAGATGAGGTTGCGGCATCAGACGAGGTTATGCAAACTAATGGGATACTACAAGGAGACCCCATCAGCCCGCTACTGTTCAACATAATGACGGCTGACATTGGGAAAGCAACAAACGAGACCACGCTGGTAATGTATGCGGACGACATGGCCATTGGGGCAGAAAAACAAAGAAGAATTGCAAAAAGGCATAGATGGGATACAACGATGGGCTATGGAAAATGAGTTCAAGATAAACAGCACAAGACCGTACAAATGGTTTTCAAGAAAGGAGGAAGAACAAGCGGCAAGTGATAATCTAAAAACTAGGAGATGAACCGGTAAGAATAAGTCAACAAATTCAGATATTTAGGCATAACACTGCAGCCAACAACAAAGTCTTTCAGCGCACATGTGCAGGAGAAGCAGCAGCAGCAGCTATAAGAGCTAGTGCAGTATCAAAGACACCACATCGTTAAAATTCAGTCACAGCAATGAAATTATTCGCATCAGTGATCACCCCGATCGTCACCTACGGGATAGAACTGATATGGGAGAAAACTATCGACCAGCGATTTGGAGAGGTTAAAAAAGTAAAACCAGATTTATTAAACGGCATGAGGTGCAACAAATACCACCAAATAGAATGGCCTATATGCTAGCCAGAGAACCTTCTTCCTAGAGGACCTGAGGCAAAGGATATATGCCGCAACGAGCCATTGGAAGCATCGAAGAAAAAAACAGAGAGAAAAAGAGATCGACGAAGATTTCTACGCCTAAGATGCCATGGTAAACAAGAGTGGATGGAGAACCAACCAAAACGGCACAGATCATAGGCTAACAACACACGGATATCATCAGAAAATGTGCAAAATACAAAATCCACAAACGTTGATTCGTCGTGAATGAATGCAAAATATACGACCAAAAGTGTGAGCGATACCATTACAAACAATGCAAATATGGACAGGATAAATGAACGAACTCATAAAGACAAATCATAAACGTATACTACATGCTCTTTCGAGAGTGCCTCTACCAACTTATTATAACCTTGGAAAACTCATTTTTGAAATTTTGGATTTAGACGGAGTTTTTTGCATGTAATCCCGACACAGTCTGAATGTATTTTGGCAGTTTTTGAATAGCCGAAAATTTTGTACTTTGTTTAAACCATACGAACATAACCATGGAAAACTCCAATTTTGAATTTGGATTTTAGACCGGTTTTTTGCAATATAGATCCCGGAAACCAGTCTCTAGATAGTATTTTCACAGTTTTGAATTTTCGAAATTTGACATTTTTTGTTAAAAAACCATAGAATATAACCTTGGAAAACTCATTTTTGAATTTTGGATTTAGACCGGATTTTTGCATCAAATCCCTGGACACAGTCTCCTAGTAGTATTCATGCATTTTTTTTGAATTGTTCGAAATTTTTACATTT